>VZDJ01000263.1:25414-79647 GCA_008694505.1 Cyanoderma ruficeps | reverse complement strand
GGGGGAGGGCTCACGGGAACGGGAGGGAGACGGGGTTGGGGACCGCGAGGAATGCTGGGAAGGAGAAGGGCAGGGGGAAGGGGACGGGCGGCGCACGTGGCCTCCGCCATATTTGTTCGACCGCATGGTCCAGCGCTGGGCTGCAGTGGGGGGTGTCCGAGCCGAGCCTCTGCCGCACAGACTGGGGGCTTGCGGGGCTCGGTCTCTGCAGTCACTGCTGGATCTGTGTTTGCCATCTCACACGGGAGAGGAGGGAGCCCGCCGCTTTTTCGCGCCCTCGGGGGAAGCGGGGGGGGATTCCCTCGCCCAAGACAAGTGGGGAGAGCGGGGCTCGCGACCCGGCACTGCAGCCGAGTGCTTGCCGCTTTTCCCGCGCTCAGGGGAGGAAGGAGGGGGGCTCTCTCTCGCCCAAGACCGGCGGGGAGAGCGGGACCCACGACCCGGCACCGCAGCCGAGCGCTTGCCGCTTTTCCCGCACGCTTGCTCGGGGAAGGGCGACCCCCGCTCGCGGCTCTCGGAGCGGCGGCAGCTCCGGTCTGGGCTGAAGGAGAAAGACACTTCCCGCCTCTCAGAGGAGACTGAGCGGGGTCTGCCCTGCTCTCGCCGGCACGGAGTGGACTGCCACGCCGGGAGGACAAGGAGGGGGTGGGAGACCGGCTTCGTGACAGGGAGAGCCGTTTCAGTGCTCGGCTGATGCTCCCGGTGCTGCTCTCAGAAGCAGCGCTGCTGGAACGGAAACGGACCCAAGGTTTCAGGATTGGGGAAACGGGGGAGGGGGCCTGTCTCGCCTGGCCATGGCTAGAACAGGCTTTTCGAACAGAATGGCCATTTCCATCCGAGAGACAGGAGCGCTGTGCTTGCGAAGAGCTGGGACGAATCAAAGGTGTATTCTTCCTCCAATGCGTTGCGGCCAGCCGGTTTCGATCCACATTAGCATCCAAGGAACACCCTGAATCGGCTCTTTGCATAAGACTAGCTTTGGGAAAAGAGGGGAGGGAGAGCGAAAGAGTCGACTAAAAGCTCTTTTAAGAGGTTGTTCTTTTTTCTCTTTCTTTTTGCTTGTTAAAGCAGCTCTGATCTGATTAGCTAGGGAACTGTATTTTGCAGCCTTTAAATTTCCCCCGTGGGAAAGACTGGTAAAAGTGTCACACACAGAATCCCAAAAGCAGGTATCACCACACAAATCTGCATTCGTGTCAGGGAAATAAGTGAAAAGCAGCTTAATAAAACTTTTCAAGTGCTTTTCAGAAAATTTCACCTTTGCTGCTGTTAATTCAGATGAAATCCTAAAAAAAACACTCTCTTTGGTAGCAAATGAACCAGCACCCATCTTTAAATCCTGCTACACTAAATCAACACCACGAAAAGAGGAAAAATTTGTTCTTACAACACACATGCACCCCCCCGGCGACGTGGAGTGGGGGGAGGAGGGGGGGTGGCCGCGCCTGAGGCAGCCCGTGTGGTGGCAAAAAACAAAAGGCAGGAAGGCACGCAGACCGCGGGACCAGTCCCAAATGGTCACGTGGTCGCGGAGAGAGGAAAAAAAAAGAAAAAAAGTTCCACAGACGGCTTTCCCAAAGTGAAAAAGTTTCGCAGATTTTACGATTGCGCAATTCATTTTTCAGCTCCTGCACCGTCCCAGAAGTGGAGGACCCCAAAAAGATTAGGCGTAAAGCCTGTTCCAACAGGAACCCCAAAAAGTTACTCAAAAGAGCAACTTTACCCACCGTCTAGTGAAGAGAGAGGAATTCGTGGCGTGGAGATCACAAGCCGTGGAAGGACCTTCCCCGGGTGCTTGGGATGGCTACCCTTCCGTGCTGGAGGTGGTTTCAGCGTCGCAAAACTCGCCAAAGAGTCTAATTGTCCTGAAATCTCTTTTTTTTCGAGATTTTCAAGGTGCACTCCAAGCCGTTGGTCCTTTAAGATGGACCCCACAGTGGCGGCCTTGCTTCTCACGCTTGCCTTGTTGATTCAGTCTTTCTGGGTTTCTTGGGGTTCGATCGGCCACACATTGGGCGCCTCCTATAGAAATCCCTTATCGGGGGCTGCTGTTACCGGCTAGCTGGCCCCGGGAAATCTATATGTCAGAGGTTTGGAGGTTCTGGATCTCAGCTGAAGCATGGTTGTGGCTTGAGAAAAGAGAGTGGCTCTCGCTGGGTTCGGATGGTTTATTTCTCTAGAAAACCTCTCCAGGGTAGGTGGAAGGCAGAGAGGGCCCCAGAGCCCAGGTGCAAGAGAGCGAAAAATCCTCTTCCCCCAGGTTAAGTACCAGGGGCAGGTCTCCAGACAGGAAAGGGCCGGGACCACTAGTCAGTACAGTATTATAAAGACAATAGGTGTAGGTGGCACCTAATTACCTGAGCAAATCATCCTCAGAATCTTTTACCTTTAGCAGGGTGATTGACACCAGGGTCAAGGCTATACCATTAGGGGGTTTAGGAGAGGGGGGGGGGGAAACAGGGACAAACCACTACAAAAATACAGAACATTGGAAAAACCCGAATTTCGCACCACTACAGTCTGTTATCTTCAATTGCTACAGGGACCATCGGATGTATTGGACTATGTGGACCCAATGGCATGGCACGTCTGACCAACAAAGATATACAGCTTTGGTTGACACCAGTGCTCAATGTACCCTGATGCCATCAAGGTATGTGGGAGCAAAATCCATTTCTATTTCTGGGGTGATAGGGGGATTCCAGCAGCTGACCATACTGGAAGCTCAAGTGAGCTTGACTGGTCCAGAGGCCCCATGCATCCACTGCATAGACTGTCTCAGGAGTGGCTATTTCAAAGACCCAAAAGGACATTGCTGGGCTTTTGGGATAGCTGCTGTGGAGACAGAGGAAATCAGACAACTGAATACCCTACCTGGTCTCTCAGACGACCCCTCTGCTGTGGGACTGCTGAGGGTTGAAGAGCAACAGGTACCAATTGCCACAGCAACAGTGTAATGTCAGCAATACCGCACCAACAGACTTTGTAATTCCCATTCATAAGATGATTCATGAACTGGAGGGCCAGGGGGTAGTCAGCAAGGCTCATTCACCATTTAACAGCCCTGTATGGCCTGTGCGTAAGTCCAGTGGAGAATGGAGACTGATGGTGGATTACCATGGCCTGAATGAAGTCACGCCACCGAGTGCTGCTGTGCAAGACATGCTGGAGCTTCAGTATGAGCTGGAATCCAAGGCAGCAAAGTGGTATGTGACCATCAGATATTGCCAATGCCTTTTTCTCCTTTCCTTTGGCAGCAGAGTGCAGGCCCCAGTTTGACTTCACCTGGAGGGGTGTGTAATACATCTGGAATCGGCTGCCCCAGGGGTGGAAGCACAGTCCCACCATCTGCCATGGACTGATCTAGACTGCACTGGAAAAGGGTGAGGCTCCAGAATATCTACAGTACATTGATGACATCATTGTATGGGGGAACACAGCAGGGGAAGTCTTTGAGAAAGGAGAGATTATCCAGATTCTCCTGAAAGCTGGTTTTGCCATTAAATGAAGTAAGGTTAAGGGACCTGCTAAAGAAATTCAGTTTCTAGGACTCAAGTGGCAAGATGGATGTCGCCAGATCCTGAAGGAGGTAATCAACAAAACCACTGCTATGTCCCCACCAACCAACAAAAGGAAAATACAGGCTTTCCTAGGAGCCGTGGGCTTCTGAAGGATGCATATCTGGGAGTACAGCCAGATTTTCAGCCATACACCCATGGATGGAAGTACTAGATATAAAAGATATGGTTTTTGTGCTTCCCTTACAGGAGGAGGATAAAGAGAAATTTGCTTTTAAATGGGAAGGTGTACAGCTGTCATGGTTTGACACTGGCCAAATGCCAAGCACCCGCAAAAGCCGCTTGCTCACCCTCCCCTGCCACAGCTGGACAGAGGAGAGAAGAAAAAAGAAATTAACTAAGGGTTCATGAGTTGAGATAAGGACCAGGAGAGAACACTCTGAGGGCAAAACAGGCTCAGCTTAGAGGTACAAAGTGAATTTGTTACTAACAGAGTCAGAGGAGAATAATGAGAAGAAAAATAAGCCCTTAAAAATACCTTTTTCCCCTGACCCCTCTCTCCTTCCTACCAACAGTGCAGGGAGACAGGGTGTGGGGATTTTGGTCAGCTCATCACCCGAGGTTTTTTTACGCTGCTCAGGGAGAGGAGTCGTTCCCCTGTGAGACCGTGGGGTTCCTCCCATGGGCGATAGTTCTCTGTGAACTTCTCCAGCATGGTTCCAATCTCATGAGCAGCAGTCCTCTCAAAACTGCTACATGAATTCCCCCCATGGGCAGACAGTTCTCCCACAACTCCTGCAGCATGGGTCACTCTTCCATGGTGTGCAGTCCTCCAAGGACAGGCTGTTCCAGACTGGAAGCAAGGGCCCTCTCTCTCCACCAGGTCTTCCACTGGACCACAGCCACCTCCAGGCATCCACCTGCTCTGGCGTGAGCACTTCCCCCATGTGCTGTGGGTGGATCTCTGTATCCCCCATGGACCTTCATGGGCTGCAGGGGGACAGCCTGCTTAACCATGGTCATCACCACAGCCTGCAGAGGAATGTCAGCTCTGGAGCCTGGAGCACCTCCTCCCCCTCCTTCTCCACTGACCTTAATGTCACCATATTGTTTCCCTCACATGTTCTTACCTCCTCCTCTTCTCTGACTAGAAGAAAAAACTGCACTGCTTCTTTTGTTTTGATTTTCTTCTTAAGTATGTCATCACAGAGGCATTACCAACATCTCTAATTGGCTCAGCTTTGGCCATCAGCATGTCCATCTTCAGAGCCACCAGGGATTGGCTCTGCTGGACATGGTGGAAGCTTCTATCAGCTTCTCACAGAAGCCACCTCCATGGCCCTCCCCACTACCAAAAACCAGGCCATGCAAAACCAACATATCTCTAACCATCTCCCTCAGGAGTATAAACATTCACCCACAATTGCCCATGCTGAACTTGCTGAATTGTTACAGACATTCTCACTCACCTCAGATGTGAAGCTGTATCAATATATAGATGACATGATAATTGAAGGAGATTGCCCCAAAAAGATGGGGAAAGCAGCCACAGCTGTATGGGAAACATTACATTAAGCAGGAATCAAAATTCCACCTGAAAAATGTCAAGGGCCAAGTAAAGAAGTAAAATTTTGGGTGCTTCATGGATATCAAGCAGCGCAGTAATTCCTCCAGGTGCTTTAAAAGAAATAGAACAAATAAAGATCCAGGGCTGGCTGCAGGTTGTCTGTATCCCCACCTTCCAGAGCAGGGTAATCAGGGAAACGTTCCTATGCCCCCCCTTGAGGATAGTGACAGCAAAGGGGGAGGACTACAGGATATTGTATCCCCCTCTAGAACTAGAGGGGGAACCCAGTATAAGACATCAAGAGCCCCTAGGACCCAAGAGTCAGGCGTCCACCAGATGCCCCTACTCCAGGTTCCTTTTGGGGAGCAGGCTGGGGAATTTGTGTTTGTAATTGTGCCGCTTGCTACTCAGGCTTTAAGAGGGTTGAAAAAGGAATTACCCCCATATTTGGATGACCCCATAGGGGTGGGGAAAAAGATAGAGGAATATCTGGGAAATACAGATCATATGTGGAAGGATTGGGATTTCCTTTTGGAGATTTGTTTGGGTCACCAGAGAAACAAATGATTTTGCAGATAGTTTGGCAGCTGTGGGANAGGGGGGGGGGGGGGGGGGGGGTGCTAGACACAAGGCACTTATGGTGGATGATGGACTCTCCCAGGTGGATTCTAAGTGAGACTCAAATAATCAGGCCAGTCTGGCCCGCCTTTGAGATTACCATGCATATTTAATTAGAGCAATCAAATCGGGGGTTCCCAGAACTAACAGTGTAGCCAAGGGCATGTCCTTAGAACAAGAAAAGAAGAAAAGTCCTTCTCATTGGCTAGAAAGGACTAGAGATGTTTTATGGAAGCAAGGGGTCTGGATCCTGAGGGACCAGCCACTGACACATTGTTGAAGTTACAGTTTGTTACTAAATCCTGGCCTGATACAAGGAAAAGAACACAGAGAAATGAGGAATGGCAGAATAAGACCGTGGAGGAGTTGGTTGGAAAGTCACAGCAGATGTATGTAAGAACGGATGAGGAAAAGACAAAAGTGAAGGCAAAGGTGATGGCAGAGTTTCTACAGCCCCTGAGGGAAAAACCGAGGGGTTCAAGGGGACACCCAGGACCAAGGCAATGGGGTTGGCCACAAGGATCTGGGAGAGGCATGCCCTCCTCGGCAGGGGAGAGCGGACCAAAGCAGTGATTGGAATCAGTATGCCATCTGCAGGGCAGAAGGACACTGGAAACAGGGACAGGTTGTCACAAGATGACACGAAAGAACGACACTCACCATCAGGTTAAAGTGAGGAGCGAAAGAAGGGCAGTTTATTATGATTTGGGGTTTAAATAGGAATTGGAATTTGATCAAGGATTGGGAGATGAGAGGACCACCTCTCTGACCCCAGTGATCAACTCAGAAGTCCATCACAGAGAGGGATGAGAAAACAATCTACTTGTTTATGTTACATGCATGAGAATCTCCAGTAGAAATAGATAAACAATCAGAAAGCTAAAGAATCAGGGCAACATCTCACCCTTTTTGCGTTAGGAAAAAAGAAAAGGAAAAAGAAAAATGAACAATGTTCAGTCTTGTGGAGGGACCATCAGAGTGAGCACTCGCGTTGTCTGCATCTGAGTTGTCACTCGATGGTTCATCCATTTGCTGCCTTTCATTTGGTCATGATCTCCAGCTTTCAACATGACAGGGTTGTTAGAATTCTGCGGCACCGTAAGGTGCTTGATGGCATACAAAGCTTTTGTCAATTGACTGTGCGGGGTTTCACCCTGCATTCCCCGTTTTTGTTTTTGAAGAACCTGGGCCTCAATGGCACACCACAGGATCCTCAGCAAATGAAACAAAGCAGCATTGCTGACTTCCTTCAAAATGGAATGACACAACCGCTGTGCCATGTCAGCCACAGAAGCGGAATCCGTGACTAAATTGAAAGGCTCCTGGGAAAATTTTGGAAATGCCATGACGGCAGCCCTCAATTCAACCAATTGGGCTGACCCATCCACATGACCTTCCAAAACTTGCCCCTCAGATCCATCCTTCCAAGTATCAATGGCCGTTCCTGTCCTTCCCGAACCGTCAGTAAAGACGGTGGGTCCTTGCACTGACTTCTGACTATTTTTGGGCTGCAAAGAAATTTTAAAGAATTTTGCCATTTGCAATAGCTCATGGCTGGGCAGATGAGAAGTGATCTGACCTGAAAAATTTTCCAGAGCACTTTGCGGAGAAACACTGCTTGCAAAGCTCCAGTCAAATTTCTCCTGTAATACCGAGAGTATGAGCTTTGCAGGATCCGCACCCACCAATTGCAAGCACTGTTGCCTGCATTTAATTATCAATCGAGCAATCAGCTCAAACAAAGTGATCGCTGTCTTTTGAGGCTGAAATCGAGCAACCAGCTCAAACAATGTATTTGCCATCTCTCGCGGCTGATGGGGCAGGAAGACCCAGTCCAAAATGTGCAAGGGATCGGACCATTCATCATTCCATTGGCCCATGACACTGGTAGGATGCAACTGAATCACAAAAAACAATCTTTCAGATTGACAATGAGGATCAGCCAATCTGCAGGAAGCATGGTGGGTGACGACATACCAGCCTGTAACATCCCCATGCTGTCCACCACAGCATTAACTTTCCAGAGGTCTTGTAACAACCTCCATTTCCCAGACTTCTTTTCGATGCAGAAAACAGGAGTGTTCCAAGGACTGGTAGAAGGCTCCAGCTGACCCTGGTCCAACAGCTCTTGAACCAAGTCACGAAGGGCGACTAATTTGTCTTGAGAGAGGGTTAATTCCAGGGGCCAAGTGGCAAGGGAGAGAATCGAAATGTCCGTTCCAGGGACAGACAGGGTACAAATCGTTTCAGGACAGTTTCTGGTCAGAACAGCAGTCCAGTGAACTTGAGGCAGCCCAGTAGCTTCAGAGCAGCCATCCCCTCGCCACTGGCATTCTGTCCTGCAAACAGAAGACTCAAAAAACACAAGTTGAGCAATCCTGGTCCCTTCAGGGACAATGACAGGGGAGGGTGGGTGTGGAAGCCATGGCATAAATCCGTCCCATGAAATCCACATCAATGAGACCCCCAAAACGTCGTGTTGTCTCCTGGACAGTCACCGGACATGGGAGACACCGTCCAAAACCCAGCTAAAAAGATCCACTCCGGGACCCCTTTCCCCAGGGAGGCGCTGGCCTCCTGGTGGCCATGTCCCCACCTACACCAAAAGCGTATGCTGTAGGGCCGGCAACCGCCGCAGCCCCGGGTTCCATGGGAGGCAGCGGGGTTGGACCCACCGGCTCCGGGAGTGTTCTAGCCCACCCGAGCCCGTGTTTTCCAGCAGCACAGGAGCGCTGGCCGCTGCAGCCCAGACAGAGGACCCTGCTACAGCCACGGGTCCAGCCAGGCCATGTGAACCAGTCGGAAGACGGATCGAGGCCATCACGCAGCCCCCCCNCCCCCCCCATGCAGTGCGGGGGGCACCGTGCTGCAGAGAGGGGCGTGGCTTGCAGAGCCGCGGCACCGCCCCGCCCCGCCATCCGAGACTCACCTGGCAGCGGGGGGGCCGGCGGTGTCCGCGGCGCGGGTGACCTCGAAGGAGGAGAAGCCTCGGGGGGAGCAGGAAGCAACGTGGGGCCGCCTGGCCCGGACCCCCTCCGCAAGCCGTGTCACCCGCCGAACCAGGCGGTGCCGGCGCAGGGGAGGAGGGCCTCGGCACCGCCGCCAGCATCGCCCCGCACCTGCGACGCGGAGACCCACCGGGGGCGCCGCCCGCCCCGCGCAGGGCAGGACGGACTGCCCGCTTCTCGGAGACTGCGTCTCCTGCACAGGCGCGGCGGCTGGCACCGCGCCAGGCAGAGCTGCCCCCGGCGGGCACTCCGTCGCGCCCTCACCGTTGGACGGACTCAGCTCCACGCCCTCCCCCAACGCCGGGAGAGCGCCGAGGGGGGAAAAACTCCCCCATTCTTCCATCTCCTGGGGGCAGGGATGGGCGGGGCCGGCCCGGCCGGCGCAGCCGGCACAGCTGACTCCGCGGGACCCCCAGGTGCCCGCAGGCCTCCCCCGGGGAAACCTTCCATGCTGCCCTGGACGGAGACGTCCATCGCAGCGTCCTGGGAAGAAAAGGAGGGCTCCGCCCCCAATCCGACTCGGAACCCATTCCAGCCTCCGAGAGGGTCTCTCCTTCTCCCCCAGCCTCAGCATCCGAGCTGAAAAACTCCCCAGGGGAGACCCAGCCCCCCACGGGAGCTACCGAGCTCTCATAACTTATTAAAACATTATCACATTGCTTCCAGAACCTCAACAATTCCACCAGGTCTGCATCGTAACCTGCAGACAAACCCTGGATGAGGAACATGCCAAACTGACTCCAAACACTTCCTGAGACAGCGTCCTCAATTCCGGGGAAGAAACTGTGGGCTTTTCCATAATAATACTAACATCTAAAATTATTGAAACATTAATTTTGAAGAATTAAGGACTTTAGTTAAAATAGATATTGCTGAGATAATATAGACAAACTTCCCTTTGTTAACAGAAGCCAGATTTAAGGAACTGGCAAATCATGAAGCCTGTCAAACTATGTATGTGCATCCTGAGTGATCAACGGACTCCAAGAAAACAATACAAGCATAAGTCAAACAGTCCTGGAAAAACAGGATTTAGTTGTCACGTAGCACTAAAAAGTTAAAAAGTCAAAGCGAGGAAGACGCATCTTATTTCATCATTTTGAGACCCCACCCCATAAAAAGACCACCAACCCACCCATTTCAAAGAACAAACTACGCATGCTTAACAGCTTTTTGGCTAATTACCTGTCATGGGTTGACACTGGTCAAATGCTAATGCACTCATGAGTGTATGTTTTCTTAATAAACTACTGTGAGATGTGGTCAAAAACTCAAGAACAGAGCAGAGCAGGCCTAAAACTTGAAATAGAGAAAAGAAAATTTATTAACTTACATAGCAACAGACAATAGACACAAAAAAAGAAAACTCAAGCACCCAAAGGCAGGAAAAAAAAACTTCTCAAAACACTTCTTCTCCTCCCCCTAATTTCTATTTCTTCATGCTTTTAACAGTTGACATTAGTAACCTTACTTTTATCTACTTGCTTAAACCTTTTACAACTCTGGGTTCCTAATTTAAATTATCATCCTTTAAAAAAAGAAACAATTTTTAATTTACTTAAGGAGAGAGGAGTCTTTTTTACACCACAGACGTCCCAGAGGGAACACAGGTCTATTCTTCTATGTTCTCATGTCACCCATGGCCCCACCCAGAAAATCTACCAGGGTGACACCCTCCTTTTCATGTTCAGTGCTCTTACTACTGTTCATAGACCCAAAACCAGATAGAGCTCTTTTAAAGATGTTTAGCTAAGTACTAAAACCAGCTATTTTCTCACATCGGGACCAGCAGTCCCCCCCAAATTCACCCTTGAGGCCGAGGGTCTCAGAAACAAGCTACAAAGTCTTTGGCTTCGAACCAGACAAACATCCACCCAAAATACAGTCTTATTTATATTCAGGAGAGTTAGGGTCTGTCTATAGCTAAATTATACAAGAAAAGTCCAACTCATAAAGCCACTTCTCTTCATCTCTGGCAATCGGGAGAAATTTTTTTTATCTTTCTTTACCATTATAGTCTCGGGCTGTCCTCTTTCTTCTAAAACTATTAACCATAAAAAATCAATGTATAGAACAGTTCTCTTCTGCTTTAGAAAGAGTTAAAAATCTTTGTTTCTCCGCAAGGCCACAAGCACAAGCACCAGCAGGCAGGCTCCGCAAGCTCCAGCAACTCCCACACACCAGCTCGCAGCTCCTGCACCTTCTCCCTTGAGAAAAGGGGGAAGACGGGCCGAGAGAGAGGAGAAGAAGAAAAGAAGACGAAAGACAGAAGGCACCTCCGAAGTTCTCTAGTTCTCTACGCCTCCATCCTGGATGGGCTGACTCAGCTCCCGTCTTGTTCTCTCTTCTTCCCCCCCCCCCNGGGGCCCGGGCCTACCTGGCTCCCCTCCCCCGCCCAAGGTGGGGCAGGGGAGGAGAGATGCTTCTCTGCTGAAAGCAGAGCCAGAAAAGAAAAAGTGCCCCTGAGAGTTTTTGCTTTTAATACCTTGTGTCCTCAGAGGCGTGTTTAACTTCTCAGTGGTCACCAAAGGTGCCAACATCCAAACCGAGCCACTGATTAGTTTGACTTCAGCTTCTTAAAAAACTCACTTCTTCTCAAACCATAACACTACCATAAGAAGCAGGGAATGGGATGTACCAGAGTTATGAATATGCATTTGTGGTTTGGGTATTCAATATTCCTGTACATAAAAAGACCCTGTGATCATCTGTTAATTGCACATGTATATTTGGGAGCTATCCCACACGCTGCCCGGTGTTGTAATAAACATACACTTTCTAACTTTAAACTGTTAGAGAGTCTTTGTCCGTCATAGCTGGATATTGGTATTAGATCAATATCCATATTTTTTTAATAATTCATTATCACCAGAAACGGAATCCTTTTTCCGCTCCAGCACACCTTGCCAAAGGTCCAAGGCCAAAGCATCAACCCTGGTTGCAGGGAATACCATTTTGCAGAGGCTGCAAATGAATCCCCGTTAACTTAAAAAACTCACAGCACCTCACCACAATCCACAGGCTGCAATTCTCATGGTCAGGGGTCACCAGATGTTGCAAGATGACATGAAAGAACGACACTCACCATCAAGTTAAAGTGAGGAGTGAAAGAAGGGGAGTTTATTATGATTTGGGGTTTAAATAGGATTTGGAATTTGATCAAGGATTGGGAGATGAGAGGACCACCTCTCTGACCCCAGTGGTCAACTCAGAAGTCCATCACAGAGAGGGATGAGAAAACAATCTACTTGTTTATGTTACATGCATGAGAATCTCCAGTAGAAATATGTAAACAATCAGAAGGCTAAAGAATCAGGGCGACAACAGGTGGACACTCAGGAGGAGGAAATCCATCGATGGATGGAAATGGAGTATTAGGGTTGTCAGGGGCTCCCATTATACCAGGGACTCACTACACTGGAGCCCTTAAGTATCTGGAAAGAAGGCACAGTTGATAGAGAAAAAGGTTAAATATTTGGGACACATTTTGACTGGAGGCTTACAGTGTATTGATCCAGAAAGAATCCAAGGAATTTTAGAACTACCATTACCCTAGACTAAGAAAGTTATGGCAATTTTTAGTGCTGGTAGGGTACTGCAGAGCATGGATTGAGGCCTTTTCTGTTTTTGCATGACTATTGTATGACTTTTTAACCCAAGACAGTCCCAATGTTGTGGTATGGACAAAAGAAGGAGAGCAAAGCTTTAGAAAATTAAATGACAAATTGATTAATGCCCCAGACTTAACTCTTCCAGACTCAGAAAAGGAATTTGAGTTATATGTGGATGTTAAACAGGGATATACTAAAAGAATTTTAGTACAAGAACATGGGGGAACACAGTGGCCTGTTGCTTATTTTTCTAAGATGTTAGAGCCAGTGGCCAGAGAGTGGCTTTATTGTCTGCAGAATTGTGTAGCCACAGCCTTAATGGTGACTGAAAGCCAAAAACTGACTGCAGAGGGATCTCTTATTGTTAAGGTCTCACATCAAATTAAGGCCTTGTTAACCAAAAGAGCTTCTAAGTGGATGACCAGCACTAGTTTATTACCATATGAAACTTGTTTAATGGAACAGGAGGATTTGAAATTGAGGACTGGGGAAGGGTTTAACCTAGCCTGTTTAACTGGCCCTGAAGAAGGNGGGGGGGGGGGTAGGGAGGGAAACTCATGGTTGTATCCCAGTAATAGATCTCCAGACCCTGGCTAGAGAGGATCTATGAGATACTCCCTGGTGAAATGGAGAAAATGTGTTTATTGATGGGTCCTCAAGGGTGGTAGAAGGGAAATAAGCTACAGGATATACTATCATTAAAGGATAGGAATTAAAAGAAGGATGAAAATTGCCAGTCACATGGTCAGCTCACACTGCAGAACTGTATGCACTCATAAGAGCCTGCAAACTATATCAGGAAAAGGTAGTGAACATTTTTATGGATTCTAAATATGCATTTGGAGCACTGTGGGAAGAAAGAGATCTGCTAACTTGTAGGGGAAAGACACTAGCTCATGAGAATTTAATTGCCTGCTTATTGGAAGTAGTGAATTTACCAAGGCAAGTGTCAATAATATGTATTAAAGGACATGAAGATGGATACTCAGAAGAAGGAATAGATGATTAGCAGATGAAGAAGCTTGAAAGGCAGCATTTCTACCAGAGATATCTAAAATATTGCCTCTGCTCCCAGTGGTTCAACCACTGCCAGAGATGTCTTTTTCACCAGAGGAATTGGAGATAATTAAAAACAGTGGGGCAGAAGAAAAGAGGGGTAATTGGTTTACAAAAGATGGTAAGCAATGGGTACAAAAAGCATTGGCAATACAAATACTGAAACAGCTCCATGAAGGGAGTCATTTCGACTCTCGAGGATTGGCAGACACCTTCCTCAAAATATATGCCACCTTGGGTTGTAGTAATGCGCCCCCAACTTAGCAGGTGTTCCCATATTAGAAAAGGATTTGGGTTTCATTCTTTGTTTCACTTATAAGGCAAAGAACCAGAAACTTTGATGCTCTTCTCACCATAATTGGCCTTGTGCCAGGACAAAGGCACTTGTTGGATCCTTGAGCTGTACCTCAAGAACTGTAGCTATTTCTATTGGGCAGCATGCCAAAAGCCCCTCCTTGATCATTCTATACTTTAGGGAGAGCACAGAGATATTTGGGGCATTTTCAGGGTGTGATAGCAGGTGTATGGATCCTCCCTGCATGGCTTTTACTCTTTTGTTTTGTATAGTTTCTAATTTTTGTCTTTATTAAAACCTTTTGCTTTTCAAACACCTCCAATCATGCTGTCTTGCTATTTTTATAAGCCATTTCTGAGGCTGTGGGTATACCTCAAGAGTTGATGCACCTGCAGGAGGCTCATAACATTCTGGCCTCCCATAAAATGCATCATTGGGACTTTTTGTTTTAGTTTTAGCAAAACAAGTTATTGAGGGGTGCCTGGTTTGTGCTAAAGTTAATAGCCAGACTACAAAGGAGATTGCAAAGGGGGAGCGACATTGGGCTGTACGGCCTTTCCAAGAATGCCAAGTGGATTTTAGTGAAATGCCCCAAGCAGGAAGGCTTAAGTATCTCCTAGTAATAGTATGCCAGCTAACAGGGTGGCCAGAAGCATTTTCAACTGCTTCAGCAACCACGGGATCAGTTACTAAAGTATTTTTAGAACAAATAATTCCAAGGTATGGGATTGTAGAAGCAATAGACTCAGATAGGGGAATTTCTTTTACAGGAAAGATCCTTCAAGGGGTTGTGGCTGCTTTAGGAATACAAGGGAACCTCCATACCCCTGACACCCCCAGAGTTTGGGTTGGGCAGAAAGAATTTAGGAGCTATGAACTTTTTTGGTCTTGGAGTTTAGGCAGGAGGATATAGTCATTGATATGTTCACTGTTTCATGCTTTGTATCTTTCAGATCTTTTACCAAAAAAAAGTAGTTTCAACTTCTAAATTTCTCTCATTGCTGCATAATTTTCTTCTCAAATATGTCAGCTTGCCAAAGCCATATTGCTAACATCCTTTAAAATTTAATTATGGGTCAGATTTTTATTACTGCTTTAACTACTATCACACAGTTTCTACCTGACTCTTTTTTTTGTTAAGAATGTTCTGTCTCTAGAGGTATTTAGCCCAAACTCCTCATGCAATCCTGACTATGTAAGTATTACCTAGTGTTTGGAGCCTTACTGCTTCAAATGTAGCTGCAGAATTTTTATTCATAAAAAACAATCAAAGGCATGAAGGTGAATATCATCTGTACCTTTTTGTAGTGGTTTCATGTTCGCCAAATTCTGTTTTGCCTAATTTAGTGTAGTGGTTTGAGTGTCTACTCTCTTTTACCTCTGGGAGATAGGATTTGGGAGAAAAAGGCAAAACAGACCCCAACTTAAGGTAAACAGATAGTTTATTAACACACACTAAGGAGGAAAGAAAAAGAAAAAAACAAATGAAACTTCTAAACCAACCCTTCCCTTCACCACAAACTGTTCACTTTCCCACACAACATAGAGAGAACTATGATTTTCAGTCAGTTGCAACCATTTAAACATAATTTTGCGTGACTTTGGGAGAGGAGTCTCTCTAGAATTTCATGGAGACACAGGCCACAAGAAAAGGTCTGGTGGCTCTCAATGTCACAAATCTTCAACCGCACGGAATTTTGCAGATCTGTACAGTCCCACCCATTTAACAGTTTCCCAAGGTGCTTATGGGCCTCAGCATATTTGGGGTACCATTTTAAGAATGCTTCTTTTAGTATAAAACAAGGATTCTCTTCTATCTCTAAAATTGTCTCTATCTCAAAAGAAATAGAGACCTCCTTTTAGCCCAGGAGCCGGGGCTTCAAAATCACTTCCCTTTAAAATCATCTTTGTCTCAAAAGCTGAGACCTCCTATTACCCCAGGAGCAGGGGCTTACTCTGTTCAGAATTCTCAATTAAATCTCAATTATATCAATACACACAACCTTTGGCTAGAACCTGCATTCCCTCAAACAGCATTATGATATTACAAGAAATAGTCCATATCTCCATGGTTTACATCCAGAGAAGTCCAGTCAAAAATGTCCACTTCCTCCATCCTTTCTTCCAATAGTCTTTATCAGTTCTTTTGCTGACTTTGTCTCATGCTGCCTCTCTTAAGTTTTAAATCACTCTGTCTTCCATGGAGGAGGGAAAGGGTTAATGTCTTTGCCCAGAGTCTTTCTTTTCTCTCCAGCTGACTCCTGGTGTGGAACTTCAAGGCTGAGCAGGTGATGGAGGTTGGGGGGGAGGGGGGGTAAGCCTGCTCAGGAATGCTGATAAGATGACCCTCCCCCACCCATGGTCAGATCCAAAGCAGACTCAAACTTGGATCAGTTCCCCGGAGAGAGATTCTCTGATTCTCTCCTCCCTTGGGCCAGCGGCTCTAGCAGCCAAGCCAAGGGCACAGCTGCTGCAGCCCCTTGGTGCAGGGACAGCACTGCTGATCTGCAATCTCCTCCTTCCCCCCGTTGGGAGCCGAGGGGGGGAGAGAGGGGACACAGCCGGCCCAGGCCGCTGCTTGCTGGGCAGCAGCCCCTGGAGGTTTGGCTGGACCCGGCCCTGACTGCCGGGGTGGGAGGGGGTGGGGGGGCGGCAGTGGGGCCTGGACCTGGGCCTCTAACTTACAAAGTGATGTTAACTTCTTGCTAGCCGGAAGAGGAAGAAAAGGGGTTAAGGGGTTGGCTTGGGCACACTCAGCTTTATATGGATATTACCAAAAGTTGCCTTCAAATCTCTCCGTGGTCAGACCACATGCCAATACAAAGAACTGCCCCCTGATAGGTCCCTGTCCTTTCTAAAACAAAGTGCAAGGTCCTGGCAGGGCAATATTCCATTAACCAAAAAACCAAACTGTGCTAACCTATGACACTTTTACAAACCTAATTTTCAAAGGGATCTTGTTTCAGTTGTGAAAAATAAATGCTATGTGTGCAATTGGTATATATTAAGCCCTCCTGTAGCTTTTCACTAAAATAATGGAAACAGATGCTGTAAATAATTTTATACCTGATTCCAAATGGTGCTGTCACATGCAAAATGAAAAGTACAACTCAGAATTTCACCTTCTGTGTAGTTCATTCATGAGCACATAAAAAATCTTGCAATAATCTGGAGAATGTTTCTGATTTTTTATTTTTACTTTGCTTTCATCATAATAAAATTGTAGATCCAATCCACATCCATTGAAATTTTAAGACCAGTTGAGATGCTGCTGTCATTTGCATCAGTATAAATCCAGTAGCAGTGTGAAACTCATACTATCAATATGATTAGTATTAATACTAACATTTTCATTGCACTTCTACAGGGCTTGGAAATTCCATGATTTCTGTTACAGTAACTTTTTTCATACTGAAAATGCCAGGAATGATGAACAATTTGTTTTGAATAAATATTCAAGGCAAGTTAACCCAGAATTTGCCTGTTGTCAAGGATGTAGTCAGAGGTGATAATGAAGAGGGATAATGATCTAATACCTGCATCTTGAAGCATTAGTGATGCTGTTAGGTTTTGCTTTTTTTTATATATGTTCTCTGTATTCTTCGCACATATATTTGTAGCTCTGTAGTCTATTGTATTAGTGACTAGCTTTCCCAGTACTTTTCCATGGCCTTTCCTTAAGCAGAAAGACAACAAATTCCAGAGCTCCAAGCCCTGTGAGGTACAAGGCTCCATATTATTTTGGTTCTTCCTGGGAACCAAGGCTAAGAACAACTCTTCAAGATACATTTGGATGGACAAAGTACAACTAGTGCTGAAGGGGGGGCTCCAGAGAAGGGGCTTTACCTGGGGGGGGGATTGCATCACCACTTGTCCTCCTAATTGGTGATTTTTATCAATTATGCTAATTTCCTAAAACCCATAAAATGTACTCACCCCTGGAGGGGGATGGGCTTTTGTGGACATCTTTCCATAACTGCCTCTGGCGGCCTTCAAATAAAGGTCCCCTTTTATATTACCTTCTTACTAAAATTATCTCGAGTTTCATTTCCAGGCTGAGAAAAAGGCAACATTTGCTTCTTGTTTCTGAAGTGTTTGGAAAGAAGGAAAGCATTATAACAGGGTTCTTCACATCTCTGTGGCAATATATGCTGTATGTTCTCTTTTCCTAATGAACTTATGTTCACTTTTTTTTTCTATCTGACATCACATTCCAGCTCAGAATGAAGAACAAAGACAAACATCCCAGAAGACAGCAGATATGGGTTTAGTCAACAGCCTTTAGAAAAGCCTTCTGAGTAATCCCTGTGCTTTCCACCTGTATTTTCACCAGATTGCAAACTCTGCATTTAAAGATATATGCATTTGACACTACCAAAATTTACTGGAAGGCTTTTTCAATAAAGGTCAATGACCTGAAACCTGTCAGATGTTAAACAACAAAAAAGAAGCATTTGGAAAAAACGTCTTCAACATTACAAAAATGTTTTACTATCTAAACATAAAATACATACTTTTATAAACAACAGATATACTAAAATACCTGCTCAAAGAGAAACTTCTTGCTACCATTTTTTCCAGTCATAATTCCAATATCCATGTTTTAATAGAAGGTATATATTGAAGCTGCATTACTTTTATGATCAATGGATCTTACTGTCATATATATGATGTTCATCCTGAACTTCTCACTCACAGGGAAATTTACATGGGGGCTTGATACAAAGAAAAGTGGAAGGATCGGGAAGTTTTTTACTTCTTATTTATTGTAAACATGCAGAAATTTCCACTAAAATTTATTGCCCTACTCCCTATGTAACCTGAACCAAATATTACAACACAAAAAAAATTGAAATTAGATATGAAGTACTGAATATGTATGGCCTAACAATTGAATCAGTAGTAACAAAAACTCTTATAATGAAAACTGCACTGCATAAATCCATTTAAAGCAATTGAAAACTATAGACCATACATTATTAGACTTATAAGAAACAATGTAGGTGTCGTGGTTTGAGGGGAAATGAGTTTTTTTTCAGGAAGGTGAGGTCAAACCAATCAGTGACTAGGTTTGGATGTTGGCACTTTTGGTGGCCATTGAGAGGTTGGACACGCCTCTGAGGACACAGGGGGTTAAAAGCAAGGATTTCCGGACATACTCCCTTTTTTCGGGCTCTGCTTTCAGCAGAGGAGCATACTCCTCTTCCCCCGCTCAGTGTGGCAGGCTGGGCGGGGGGAGGGGAGCCAGGTAGGCCCAGGCCCCAGGGGGGGAAAAAGAAGGAGAACGGGACGGGAGCTGGGTCAGCCTCATTTAAGATGGAGGAGTGGAGAACTTTGGAGGTGCCTTCCGTCCCCTGTCCCTGTCCGTCTCCCCCCCCTCCTCCCCTCCCCGGCCCGTCTCTCTTTCCCCCAGGGAAGAAGGTGCCGAGCTGCAAGCTGTGTGTGGGAGTTTCGGACTGCCTGAGCCTGTGGCCTTGCTGGGAGGCAGAAGCTTTTAACTCTTTCTAAGGCAGAGGAGAACTGCTGTTCCAATGCACTTCATTCCTCATGGCTAGTAGTTATAGAATAAAGAGAACAGCCTGGGACCAGGATGATAAAGGAAGATAAAAAGAACCCCCTCGATTGCGAGAGATGAAGAGGAGTGGCTTTGTGCTGGACCTTTCTTGCATAATTTAGCCATAGACAAACCCTGACTCTCCTAAATATAAATGAGACTGAATTGGGTGAATGCTGTTTGGTTCAAAGCCAAAGACTTTGTGGCTTGTTTTTGAGACCCTCGGCCCCAGGGGTAAATTTGGGGGGGACTGCTATGTCCCAATAGAAGATAGCTGGTTTTTAGTACTGGGCCAAACATCCTTAAAAGAGCCCTATCTAGTTGTCCCATGGACGGTGGTGAGAGCACCGGACATGGAAGGAAGGTGTCACCGTGGTGGAGTTCTTCGAGTAGTGCCATGGGTGATGTGAGAGCATGGGCGGATAGACCTGTGTTTCCTGTGGGGGCGGTCTGTGGTGTGAGAGAGACTCCTCTCTCTCTCTGGATGGATTGAGGATTGTGTTTTTAAAGGATAATGACTTGGATTGGGAACCCAGGGTTGTGGAAGGTTTAAGCAAGTAGATATGAAGGTATGTGCTGGTGTCAACTGTTGAGCATGTAAAGGATGGAAACTGGGGGGAGGAGGAAAAGTGTTCTGGGAGATTTTCTTGTCTGCCTTTGGGTGATTGGGTTTTCTTTCTGTGTCTATTGTCTGTTGTTATGTATTGCCTATTGTTATTGTTATGTAGGGTAATAAATGTTTTCTTCCTATTTCAAGTGATAGGCCTGCTCTGCTCTGTTCTTGACCACATCTCACAGTAATTTATTAAAAAACTATACACTCATGGGTGCACTGGCATTTGCCCAGCGTCAACCCATGACAGTAGGAAACTATGCACAAGCAAAATGCTTTAGGAGACAAGCTACCATCCCAGTTCTACACCTGCAAGTAACTACATTAAGAAACAAATATCTGTAGGTTTGTTCTTAGAAGTGGTCCAATCACACATGTCCAAAGACAGTCAAGAAGATGTGATATATTAACATTTAATGAAAGACTATTGAGATTTTGAAGCTGAGAATTGCATCAGGGTGGAATTGTTTCTCTGTATTTTATTATGCAGCTCTTCATTCTATCTATAGAGGATGAAAGCCTTACATTCCATTACTATGGAATGAGAGACCATGGAATGGTACAAGTAAGCCTATATACTTTAAAAGTTATCAAATAAATATTTCTGTTATGACTACTACGAGCTTGGGGATTAATTCCAACAAACTTAATCTTATATCCAGTGAATAAATTCTGAAATACTCACCATGATTCCAGTGAGTAAACAGACCCCTTTCCCACAGTATGTATTAGGTACCATGTCACCATATCCAATGGATAGAAATGTTATTGAAATCAACCACATTGCTCCAAGGAAGTTGCTTGTAACATCCTGTTGATCATGGTACCTGAACAGAAAAAGAAAATAATTTTTTTATAGTGAAAAGTTTTGTTAGATTTTTGTGCTGTCAGAAAGAAATCTCATTAACTGGTGTGTGGTGGATTGACCTTGGCTAACAGTCAAATACCCACCTACTCACACCTCCCTGCTCAGCAAGGGGGAGACAAAATAAGTTTGTTTAATGAGAAACAAAAAATAAACCCCCCATTTCCCAGTCTCAACTTTGCTCCTTTATGCACGACTCCTCTACCTGTTCCCCCAAGCATCTCAGAAGGTATGGGGGTTATAGTCAGTATATATGTATTAGACCTGGCTAGGATACAGTTCATTTTCTTCAAAGCAGCTCATGTGGTGCTGTGTTTTGGAATTTTTACCAAAACAGTACTGATAACACACTAATATTTTAGTTATTGCTGAACAGTGTTTGCACAACATCAAAGCCTTATCTGTTTCTCCCATTGTCCTCCCAATGAATAGCTTGGGGGGAAAGGGGTTGCACAACAGGCTGTGAGTGAACACAACTGTGCAGATGACCTGAACTAACCAGAGATATTCCATATCATATAATGTCATGTTCAGCAATAAAAGGGAAAAGAAGGGACTTTAGGGAGTTAGACATCTTTTGCTCAGGAGCTGGCTGGGCATCAGTACACCCACAGGAAGTAGTGAGTGGATGCCTTTGAGCCTCTAAGGGAAACTGCTAGGGCTTTGCCCTGGAAGAATCTATCATTGGCTCAGAAAATGCCTCATAGCTTATGGTGAGCAAAAAAGGTTCCCCCAGGGTGCTCTGCAGCATTATGTTAATCTACCTCAGTTTTGCTTTCCCCATTGGCCCATGGGCCTTGCCCACCTCTACTGTTCATATATGTCCCTGGTTCCCACAGTTTCTCCTTTCCCTGTTTCCCCATTGGTTGTGGTTTCACTGATGGTCTGCCTTTATGTCTCCTATAGGTCATTGCCCTTTGCCCTGCCCTTGTACCACCCCTGTGTTCAGACCACTGGCTCCTGACCCCCATACTTAACTCTTGACATTCCTTTGATCTGTGTCTTTCTGTCCCTGAAACCTTTGGCATGTGTCTGCAAAATAAACCTTGCTGGAACTTATACAGGAGACCCTTCTTGCCTTTCTTCACTGAGCTAGCTGTGATGTGTGTGTGCGTGGATTTGAGTGCCTTGCTTGTGTGCCCACCCAAGCAGCTTCTCCTGAAGATATGCTTTTTGGGGAGTGGCAGCAGCAACCACCATCCATCTCCACGCTGCTACAGTGGTGCATGATTTCTTTTTTATTACTTCTTTATTTCTTCCCTCTTCTTCCACTTATCATTCACTTATTATTTGTTCATTTGTTTTATCTTAACTAACCCCCAAGTTTCCTTGGTTTTATTCTTTCTTTCCTCTTCCTCTTTCCCACGGTGGGGGAGAAGTGAGCAAGCAACTGTGTGGTGCTTATCTGTCTACCAGGGTTGACCCACAACAACATAACAGGGTTTTTTTGCCACTTCTTCCTTCTCACACTTTTCCCCTGCTCCAGTGTATGACCTTTCCAAGGACTGCAGGGGAATACCTGATCTGTCATGATCTCTTCCACAGGTTTCAGGGGAATCTCTGCTCTGGTGCCTGGAGCACCTTCTCTCTTTTTCCTCCTTCTCTGACCTTGGTGCTTGCACTGCTGTTTCTCATTCTCTTTTTCTCTTCTCCTGTGCTTGTGCAGTGTTTTCTGCCCTTTCTTAAATATGTTTTCACACAGGCACCATCAACTTTGCTGATTGGCTCAGATTTGACCTGTGGTGGGTCCATTGCCAAGCCAGCTGGAATTGGTTGTGTCCAGCATGGATGCCATACCTGTAGTCCCCCCCATTCACCAAACTTTTCCATATGTACCCAATATATTGGTGATAAAGCTATTCTTGCAATCTAGTTATTTCTTTTTACAAGCACATATAAGTGATTATATAAAACTCAAATACAATTACATCAACGGTAAAGAAACAGAAGATACAACAACAGTCCAAGTAGTACAGATATTAATGCCATTTTATGTGAAGAAACAACAGGTCTGATGCTGAAGAAAAGCTCTGGGAAGAATGGGAGAAAGCAGATTACACACAATCTGAAAACAAGAAAGGCGTCCTATTTCCTCAAAGCCTGCAAACCTTGAGAAAAATAAGACTGTCAAGCTGATGGATTTATTACAGGCCTGAAGCCAGGTTGTGTGCGAAGAAATGAACAGAGATTCTCACACTAAGAGTATAAGTACTGTCTTAACTCTGCAATAAACAGATTAATTTGCTCTCAGCTTGAGTCTCACATTCATACATCACAATTTTATATTTTAGTATTCTGTTATCATTATTCAAAGAGCGGAAACCTCTTGTTTTTTAAGAGAATCTTTTCATGGGGATATAAGTCCTGTTGATCCTCTGCAGTTGTATAAGACATCAGTCTACTGTAGTTACTCCAGTCTGAAGCATATATGGAAACCAGAAATGGATGTGTTGACAAGCAGAGAGAAGAGCAGATTTCTTCCTCCTCGGCTGTAATTTAAATCTGTAATCAGTAATTTAATAATGAACTGTCATGCTGAATTAAGCAACCTAGGATCTTCCCTCTCCTTCAACATATTTAAAATAAATAGAATTGTATGCCACTCTATTCCTCGTCATCACAAGATCTTCACTTTAAAAATAAGAAAACCTCCCTTTTGTGTTAAAGTCAAGTATTAAATGAAATTTCCTGATGTGCTATTTGTTGTCTTATTTTTACCATTTTACTGGAATGTGTTCATTTTTTCCTTTAAGGAAAACAAGCTTAGATGAATAATCTAGTATTCACATTACATATACATCAACTCAACTGGGAAGCCATAAAACACATTTTAGGTATGAAACTGGCCATTACAACTCACTCTGTGAGGAAAAAAGGCCTAACACTAATGTAAATGGAATTTTGCTTCCCAGACACAGAGTAACTCTGCAGGAAAGACTGCCTGGCTGCTACTGTAGCCACAAGGTTGAAATAACCACTGCAGCTGTTGTGTAGCCTCAGCTAAGTTATATGTGCTATTGGATTCCCTATTTTAACCAGTCCCAAAACCTCTGTCTCACAGGTCACAGAGTACCACTAAGTAATTAGCTCATAAATCCATAGGCAACCTATTTTCCATCTGTAGTGGTTTAACTCCAGCCAGCAACTAAGCACCACACAGACATTCATTGACTCCCCTGCCAGCAGGACTGGTGTGTTGGTTTGGAAGAGAGTGAAATGCAGTTGGTGATTTCTTTTTGAACTGACAGCCAGAATAGCCAATTGTATGCAGAAATGCACCTCTGGGACACACACACAGCTTTGAAAGTTAGAAGAAGCCTGAGATTTTTCTTTTTTTGCTTCTGCTTTTTAAGGAAATAAGACAGCTTTGGTTTTGTCCTTCGGAGGGGCCCGGGAAGGCCCCGGCCTGCCCCGGGCCCCTGGGCTTTCACAGAAAGCCTGCCTGACTAAGTGATTTGCAGCTGGGAGAGGGGATGATGTACCCTCATCTCGACTCTGATTTTAATTAGTTTTAGTAGCTGAAAAACAGCCTGCCGCTCCCTCTATGGGAGGGGAGCTGGCCTGAGGCCTGGCCGTGAGCCGAGGCCCTTTTCCAGCAGGATGGGGGGGGGCCTGCAGGCTGCAGCCGCTCCAAGCTGGGCCCACCCTAAATGAAATCGAGGGGTGAGAGCCAGGAGCCTTTCGAAGCCTTTTATCAGCTGGGCTGCTTTGAGACCTGCCTGAGGTTGTGCTGGGCTGCTTTGAGACCTGCCTGAGGTTGTTTTTTTTTCTTTCCATTTCTTCGGTTTTTTTCTTCGCTGCCGCCCGGCTGAGATCACGTGACCGCGGCAAGTCTGGGCAAGTTTTAACTCTCTCCTGCCAGGAGATGGAACTTCAAAACACTGATTCTTCTTAGAATGATAACAGCTAAATGAATAGAACATAGAAGAAAATTGGCATAACAGTCAGATGGAGAGAGAGAAAGGATTAAATTAGAAGAAAGATGAAGGAGTAGCATGTGGGCTGGACTGTCTTGTTTGAGCTATGAAAATGAACTCTGATTGTTTTTTTAAATCATAGGAAAATATGCATTTGGAGAGATGATTGGTAGATTTTTTGAGCAAAGGTGTTTCTGATAGACTGACTGTGTGATTCTATAAAATGTTTGAGCAAAGAGAAAAAAATAAAAAGCTGCTGCACCAGTGAAAAAAAAGAGACGACATCTCTGTTCCTCGAAATGAAAAATCCTTTGCCTTGAAGCTGCTTATCTTTAAAAGGTGACACCCCAAATGCCTGGACGCCATGACCCATTGGCAGCTTGAGAAACTGCTAATGAAAAGAAACCACATAGAAGCAAGTGTTCCCCGGGCAGCTGTTTCTGTGAGAGCTCGACCCACAAGAGAACCTTATCTAGTTGTCAGTAGAAGAATTCCATAGAAAACAAAGGACTCCTCTCCTAAAAAATAGATGAAAGACTATATTTAAATAATAAAACTGACTGAATGTCACAAGTTTTGTCTCTATGTTAGTTGTAAAAAAATAAACACTAGTGGGAGGGGAGCGGAGTTTTGAAAGTTTCATTTTTTTCTTTTCTCCTCTTCTCTTTGTTTTCTATCTCTGTGTTAATAAATTACATGTTTACCTTTAACTTAAGCCTGTTTTTCCACCTTCTCCCAAAAATCCCAATTTCCCAGTTAGCAAATAATTTAGTAAGCATAAAACCACCACATTAAATAGTAAATTAACCGGAAAACAACAAAATTTTAACCAAAACCACAACAACTGGGGACAAAATCAGAAGAGTAAAAGTGAAAAAAATTCTCTTCTGCTGAGATAAAATAGTTTAAAAGGTAAAGTAAAAGTCGCACAGTCAATCAAAGCAAAACATGGAATTAATTCACTGCTTTCCACGGGCCGGCAGATGTTCAGCCATCTTGTGGGGATTTCAGGTCGAAACAGGGCAGAAACACCAATATTTTGTAGTGGTTATAGTCTGCCAATATCTGTTTCCCAGCCAATGCACCAAATTAAATGTGGTGGGTTGAATGTCCAGTAGAAATATTTGGTCTTTCTCTGCTGTGAGATCGGATCAGGAGAAAAAGCAAAGCAGGCTCAAAATTTAAAGGGTATAAAGAGAGCTTTAGTAACAAAACTACAAGAGAGAAAAAAATTAATAAGAATCAAAATAAAACCTTCAAAACACCTCTCCTTTCCCCCACAACTTTTCTTTTTCCTCTCACTGAAAACATATAGAGACAAAACTTGGAACCCAGGTCAGTTTTCCACCTCTAAATAGTCTTTGATCAGTTCTTTTAGGGAGAGAAGTCTCTTTTTCCATGACATAGAAACTTCTCCACAAGAAAAAACAGTTCTGTTATGGCTTCAATTCTCACAAACAGCAACCACCCGGGAATCTGCATTTGTGAAGTCCCTCCTATATCATGCAGCCTTCCCCCAGCTGCATTATGGGCCATGTAAACTCATGGGGTACCATGTTATGGATGAACAGCTCAAAAGCAAAGGTTCTCTTCACATCTCTTTGAGATCATCTCTGGGAACAGAGGTTTTCTTCTTCCCTAGGAGCAAAGGGTCTTCATCATCATCTCATCTCTCTCTGTTCAAGCTTCTCATTTGGATCACAACTACCTCAACATCTACTTGCTTCAGCATGGGTACCTTTACTCATACCTACAGTTTGAGCACTCCATTCCCCCCCCCCCGTCCTCTTTTCATGAATTACAGTGATATTCTAGTGTATCACAGTCCATCACCATGGCTTTACAAAACAATTTCAGCCTAAAACCAAGGCATCTCCTTGTTCCCTTCCCATCTAGGATGTGACTCCTCTTTCACTGACCTTAATGTCTTCATATTGTCTCTCTATGTATTTTCACTCTGTCCTTTTCTCTCACTCAGAGAGGATTCAATGTTTTGCAAGTTTCATCTGTGCAAGGAAAGAGTTAATATCTTGCCGGAGGCCTGTAGAGGACATGATGTTTTTTTCTGGGCAGTGGCTGAAGGTGGTAAATTCAGGCCACACTGGGGCTGTGCCAGGGTCTCGGGGGCTGTAGCTGCATTCAATTCTATCAGTGGGGTCACTCTGCACATCTGCACAGCCGCCCCTGCTCTCGGCCGCATGATCTTTCCTGGTGCTGGGACACTCCCTCGGCAAGGTGACTTGGTAGTGGCGGCTGGAGCTGTTTATGGTGAAGGATTCTTTGGAAAGCAGTGCTGGGGGGGAACTGCTTAATGGCAGGATGTTAACAGCTGCTTGAGCCCAATCCGGCCAGGACAGGGCCTTCTCTCCTCCCCCTCCTGATCTGCCCGGGCCAGGGCCCGGCTGGCTTCCTGGGAAAGGGCCTGGCCCTATCAGCAGAGCCTGCCTGGCCCAACCCCATGGCAAAGGGGAAACCCGGCCCGCTTGTTACCTTTTCCCAGGCTGAAAGGAAAGAGAACTTTTCCCGGGGTTTCCCGATTTTTAACGTGTATTAACAGGGGCATGTTCAACTTTCTAGTGGTTTAACAAGATGTCAATGTTCAAAACTAGTCACTGATGCCATCTCAGCATGGCTCGCAATGAACTTTATTATGTATTTTTAACCAGCCGTGCTGCAGACAGAAAGGCAAAGGCAGATGGCGCAGCCCGCACAGTGCCTGTGGAAAGCACGTGGCCAGCGCCGAAGGCCATGGTGAGCAGTTCCCCAATTCGGAGGCCAGATGGAATCAACCTTTCAGTGCTACAGAACTCTATAAAAACTTTTCAATTGGTAGAACTTGAGAACAAACAAACCTACGGACACCAATTCTCTCCCGGGTCAGAGAAAAGGAAAAGGTGAAGATACATGACGAAAACAACATGGTGACACTAAGGTCAGTGAAAAGGAGNGGGGGGGGGGGGGGGGAGGAGGTGCTCCGGGCATCAGAGCTGAAATTCTTCTGCAAGCCATGGTGAAGACTAAAATACAACAAATTGTTTCCCTGTAATTCATGAAGTGCATGAGGGGATGCAGAGTTCACCCACAGCCCGTGAAAGAGTACTCACGCTGTAGCGCGTAGATGCTGAAAAGCTGTAATCTAGTGAGAAATATGAACAGAGAAAGAAGACCCTTGCTTTCAGAGACAGAGAAAGAGGACCCTTGCTTCCAGACTAGAACAGCTCATCCTTAAAAGACTACACCCCATGAACTAATGACCATGAAAACAGTTGTGGGAAGACTGTTTGCCCATGGGAGGGACTCACTCTGCAGCAAGTCAGGTGGGACTGCTGCTCGTGCAAATTAGAACCACGCTGGAAAAGTTCACAGAGAACTGTATCCCGTGGAAAAGACCCAACGGCATAGCAAAAGAGACTCCTCTCCCTAAGTGAACTGAAGAAAGATTTTTTTTTTAGAAGTGACAAACTGACTAAAAACCCCATGTTTTATCTCCCTGCACTGTCGGTGAGAAGAAAAGAAGGGCTGAGGGGAGAGGTGTTTTAAAGGTTTATTTTAGTTCTCATTATGCTCTTTTAATTCTGTTAATAAATTTTTCTTTATACTTTTAAAATTTTGAGCCTGTTTTGCCCTTATGGTGTTTTTCTTCCCAATCTGCACCTCAACTCATGAACCCCTTTGGTTGTTCTTTCCCCCTCCTCTGTTCAACTATAGCAGAAGAGAATGAGTGAATGGTTTTTCATGAGTGCCTGGCTTCTAGCCAGTGTCAAAACCTGACAGGGCCATTGATGAAAAGCCACTTCTTAATCTGACTTGGCTTTCAAACAGATCGATCTGGATAAACCAATGGCCCCTGAAAAATGAGCAGCTTCATCAAGCCTGGATCCTTGTGCAAGAGCAATTACATTTGGGTCACATAGTCCCTTCCACCAGCCCATGGAATACACCTATTTTTATTATTCCTAAGAAATCAGGAAAGTGGAGGCTTTTACAGGATCTCAGGGCAGTCAATGCAGTCATTTCACCTATGGGGGTATTGCAGCCAGGAATACCTAATCCCACGATGATTCCAGAACATTGGGAATTAGTGATAATTGACTTAAAAGACTGCTTTTTTACAATTCCTTTGCATCCTGACGATACACCTAAATTTTCCTTTTTTTAACTATCTGACAATCATGAGACCCCCATGGAATGATACCACTGGATTATGCTACCTCAGGGTATGAAAAAGAGTCCTACTAGCTGTCGCTTCGTCGTTCACTCAGCAATACAACCAGTGTGGCAAAAATATCCATCTGTTTTCATGCATCACTACATGGATGATATTTTAATTGCTTCTGACAATTTTCCATTATTGTGTGACTGTCTTGCTGCTTTAAACGTAACACTTGCCAGCAGAGGCTTATGCATAGCCACAGAAAAAATCCAAACAGAACCTCCCTGGAAATACCTGGGTTTCAAATTATTAGAGACAACAGTCACCCCACAGCCAGTAACCCTAAATACCGACATACGCACATTGAATGATTTGCAAAAGCTATTAGGCGCTATTAGTTGGATTCGCCCTTTATTGGAAATCACCACAGAGGAATTATCTGCCTTATTTCAGTTCTTAAAAGGGGACCTAGACCTCTCTTCCCCATGGCAGTTGACAAAAACTGCCCAAAAGGCTTTAGTGACTGTAAGTGATAAAATCAATAAGTCCTTTGCCACACGTCAAAACCCAGATTTGCCTTTGCGGCTGTTTGTGATTCTGCAATCTTTCCAACCCTATGCTCTTATTGGTCAATGTGATGTACAGGAACATCGTCTCTGGCTATTAGAATGGGTTTTTCTGCCACACACCTTTTCAAAAACTATAACCACTCAACTTGAGATGCTTATTTGACTGCTGTCGATAGGATGACTCCGATGCCAGAGCCTGACAGGATATGATCCGGCAGTAATATATCTCCCTATTACTGCAGCAGAATTGGAGAATCTGTTCAGGGATTCACTGTCATTTCAAATTGCTCTTGTGGACTGAACTGGACAATTTTTTCACACAATGCCTTGACATGCCCTGCTACAGTCCTTCAAAGAACTTGCCTTTCAACAGCGAAAACTATAAACAAAAACACCAATCCCTGATGCAAAGACTGTTTTCACTAATGGATCAAGAAAGACACATAAAGCTGTCACCCTGTGGAAAAATGATAACGGACAGTGGGAATATTCAATAACTTTTCAACCTGGATCTACCTGTGTTGCTCAGGCTGCGGTCCGCACATGTTTCGGGGTCACCACTTGTCGCTAGCCGAGGCTGGGTGTGTCCCACTTTAGGGACAGAAAGAGAGCAGGCCAGAAGCATCACAGTGAGGGGACAAACTCTTCTACTTTATTTACAATTTAACTACTTAATACATTTGTACAGAGGTCCAGAGATTGGCTACAGTGGTCGCCACCTCTTAACCTGGATGGTGGACATCACCATCAATCATTTCTTCTCTCAGAGGAGAAGAATGCAAACATTCTAAGAATAAACATTGTTTACATTAGGCTGCGTGTGAAACTTCTGCACAGAGACAGAAAGGCAGAAAACCTCAGGGCAACATACCTGCTAGTTGAACTGGCAGCTGTGGTAGCAGCCTTTTGTCTTTTTTCGCAGGAACCTATTAACATTGTGATTCTCTTTATATTAGAGGAATCGTTGAGAGAATAGAGCATTAATTCCTGAAGGAAGTCTCTAACAAAGATCTTTTCGTGTTATTAACCACTCTGTACAACTTTTTACTTCACAGATCTCATGAATATTACATTCTGTATCTTAAGTCACACACCACTCTGCCTGGACCTATAGTGGAAGGTAATGCAAGGGCAGATGCTCCAGCATTAGTCCGCCATGAGGCCACAAGTCCTGCCAGAAGACCTGCTCCAGCATGGGCTCCTTTCCACAGGGTCACAGGTCCTGCCAGAAGTCCACTCAGGCATAGGGTCTCCACAAGGTAACAGCTTCCTCTAGGGCACATCCATCTGCTCCAGCATGGTGTCTTCCATGGGATGCAGGTAGATATCTGCTTCACTGTGGACCTCTATGGACTGCAGGGGGACAACCTGCATCACCATGGTCATCTCCACAGGCTGTAGGGGAATCCCTGCTCTGGTGCATGGGAGCACCTCCTCCCCTCTCCCTTCACTGAACTTGATGCCTGCAGGGCTGTTTTTCTCACATTTTTTCTCACTCATCTCTCCCAGCTGCTGTTGTGCAGGGTTTTTTTTACCCTTTCTTAAATATGCCATCACAGAGGAATTACCAATGCCACTGATTGTCCAGCAGTGGATCTGCTGGAACAGGCTGTATTTGACATGGAGGAAGCTTCTGGCATCTTCTCACAGAAGCCACCCCTGCAGCTTCCCACCCCCACTACTAAAGCTTTGCCACATAAACCCAATACAGTGCTCTATACTGCTCTGGTCTGGAAAACTCAGACTCTAGTGTTTATCTTCAGTTGTTTTAGCAAAAGCATCAATAGGCACCAAAACTAACATTAAGGACTGGAGCAATCTTAATTCCTCCTCTTTAGTCACATGTATTATGATGCACTAACTCCATGATCACATGCTACTTTTTACCCTTCCAAAAACCACCCTATTAAATTTACAGTGCAAAGTACAGCTCTGCACCAGGGATGGACAACAGTAGCTGTGTCAGGACATCTACTCCCCCCTCCCCCCCCCAGGTAGTTGGTGCATAAAGAGATAACCAGGGCTGAAATGACCAGCAAGGGGTCATCTCTGGTGACAAAAGGGCTCAGGCCTCAGCTAAGAATCAACATCTTAGTCTGGAGAGCAGATATGGAAAGAGATAAAAGAAATATTCTTGACTAAGAGACACTTTTACAAACTATAAAAGACATTAATTATCACAGAGGCAGAAGCCTCTACATGCACACCCTGAAGGTGTAAAGGACTTCTCCCCAGAGTTTGGATGCAAATTCCATGGTTACTTCCCTGGGAATTGAGAGAAAGGATCTTGATGCGTGCCCCATCAGCAACTGGATGGTAAGATACATTGAACCCTAAGTTATATTATTTCTTTGCTAGCTATAAAATGAATGGTACCTTTAACCTTGCGCTGTATATACCTACTAGTAGTTTCTTTTGTCCTTATTCCTGTGTAGTATTAGTATGTTTTAAGTCTTATGTCTGTTAGTTTTGTGTCTATTAAATATATAATTCATTCTATAATAGACCTAATTAGCCATTATTAAAGAACTTGTGGATGAGGGTGGGTTCTGAGGTGCCAGCTGCCTCAATAAAGCTACTGCCTGCTGCCGGAGGCCTGGGCAAAAGGCAAAGACTTATCTAAACCCCCACATCCATTCATAACAGTAGCACATAGTTTCTTGCCTCATTTATTGGAAATGAAAAATCGGATTTTAATTTTTCATAGTGCTCTCACAAACTTGCTACATGAAGTTAACCACATGTATTACAGGTCTTTTTTTTTTTTTTTTTTCTTCACATTCTAAAGTTTCAGAACCATACTTTGGAGTTTGATTTGCCAAAGACCTGGATCCTCAAAGCCACATCTAAAAACCAGTTAACTCAAAGTTCTCTGTAATGACAAGAATTTTTAACAGGAAGATTTGTTTCTTAAATTAGACATCCAAATGTTGCATGGCAAAAAACATGCTTCACTTGGCCAAAAATACTGGCATTGTCCAAAGCACTGAAATAGCCTTTCAAATGCCTCAGTATCCATAAACTATCAACATGGATGGAAAATTCATGGAGAACAACTAACCGATCAGGATTCCCACAACACTCAGGAAAATGAGCAGTTGATACCTTTTTTTTTCTAGCAGTTCAACAGTCATGTCATTCACCATGGATAGCAAACTTAAGTCTCTTCTCAAGCACAAAGCTGATTCAGCTCAACATCTCCATCTTTCTGTCCTAGCTGTTAGAACACAGGTTGTGAAATCCTCCCAGACTTTCTTTCTGAAGCTAATCATTGAAAATCAAAGGAAGTTCCTTAATAAGCACTACTGTTATATTCACTAACAACTAATTCACTCCTAAAATTTTCCTTTATCTTGCATTTCATATTTTCTCTGGAGATACTGTGCTCCTATTTTACACACACCCACCCACCCCCACATCCTGAAGAAGGGAGGGTTTGTGCTTTGCTCTAGGGGTTTTTTGTTTGGTTTGGTTTTAAAGTTGATATCAACTGGAATCAGTTGACATCTAAAGAAACTGAAGTTCTTTGTCAAAGAAAAAGTTCAGAAATAGAAGCCTTAGAATATTAGAAACAGAACTAATAATTTTGCACTTAAAACTAATCCAACTACCATTTTTTCTGACATAACATAGCAGAACTAGATAAAGGGTTTTTTTTTCTTTTCTCATGTATGTAAGGAAAGGGGAGGAAAGAGGAGGAGGGGAAATTAAGCAGCAAAGATAATGCTGAATTCTCAGAGAAGGCTGACAAACTGAGGAGTCTGAAGGTACTTTCCTCTCACAGATCTAATTTCATTTATCAGCATGCAAATTATTATTTTTTAATTATTTTTTTCCTACAGCAGAACTTTTATTGCTTTCCATAAAAAGCAGTGAAGTACAAGCTCACGGTTATAAAATTTGTTCATTATGTCCAAACTTCTCAAAAATATAAACAATTTTGTTAAGAGAGATTATAAGTAGCTGCCATCTTCAGAACCTTCAGGCACAGGGATTTGTCCTGTCCAGAGGGTCTTTGCCCCATTACAATGGACACCACTTGCAGGTTCAACCAGTAGTAAAGCTGAGCGTGTAGCCCAGAGAAGAAATGACTGATGGTGATGTCCACCATCCAGGTTAAAGAGGTGGCGACCTGTGTAGCCAATCTCTTGACATTTGTAGAAATGTATATAACTGGAGTCAGATTTTTGTAATAAAGGGTTAGTTCCCTTGAACTGCTGCTGGTATGACCTCATCTTACTGTCCCTGAAATTGGGACATTCCCAGCCTCAGCGATCACACCTGGTGACCCCTACCGTGTGAGGGCTGCAGGCTGCATGTGTGGACCTTCACACTGCTGTGCATCTGAAAGGAAAGTGGTAAGAGATGGTCTCTTCCCCTGCCTCACTTCCCACTGCCCAGATCGAACTGTGGCTTTGATTCCTGGAGGGAGAGGAAGCCTCTGTTTCTGCAGAGGACTTCCAGCTGTTATTTTGCTAGGAATCACGGTTTCCTTCGCAGTCTTGACACTGCCTTCTCTCTGCCAGAGTGGGTCAGTGTGGGAAGCTGTTTGCTTCAGCTCTATGCTGGAGAATGGGATGTGCATCTGTTGGGGCTGGTTGATACCTGGAAGCAGGTTGAGGGGCTCTTACAGGGCCTGCAACCTTCCAGTTCTGAGGTCTCGAGCCAGGAAGGCTCGGCTCTCATTTCCTCTCCCGGGCTCATGGAAAACAGGGAGGCTGACGCTTCCCCTAATGCCACTGAGCAGTGGCCGGAGCCTGCGGTTACGCTCCTGCGCAGGTGCAGCAGTGAGGAAGCTCTACCCGTGGGCGGCGCAGCTGCAAATGCGGGCGTGGGGTCCCCGGAGCGGACCCCGCCCGTACCCGCACCCTGCAGCAGGCGTTGGAGTGCGAGAGATCTTGAGGCTTGGGAAAGCCCTGCGGGACCAGCGCCACCGGCATGCCTGGCTCCTGTGCGGCAGCTGCGGCGGGAGGTCGTTTCCCCCCCGGCGCCTTCCTGGCGTTGGAAGCATCAAAAGCGCGCTTGGACCGGGAAGGGGGGATGGTCACAAAAGACTGTCCGCATTGTGGCGTGTTCACAAAATACTCGGTGGAAAGGGAAGGCGCAGATTTGTGCTATTGCGGGGGGCTGATAGAGGAAGCCCCAGAACCCCGCACCATGCAGCCGCAGTCCACTTGAGCCGCTGGGCACTCAGCTTAGGCTGAGAAACCCGCCCCTCCATGATAGGGTTGGAAAATACAGTCTGGAACCTCCTGAGATGATGCAGTTTCTACGATTGATAGACAGAGACGTGTTACCACCCTATGACATTCGGTGCCTGGGCAAGGCTCTTTTTCAGCCTGTCGAATATGACATGTTTGAGTCTAAATGGGCTCGTTTGGCTGAAAGAATTGCAGCACAAAATCTGCAAGCTCGTCAAGATGACCCTAGGTATGGGGTCGGGCCAGATGTGCTGCTGGGTGTAGGTGAATTTGCTGATGTAAACAGACAGGTCACCTATGACCCATTGGTACTGGANGACCAGGGTCATTTGGAACCTTCTACCAGTCCCTGAAACACTCCTGTGTTCTGCATCAAAAAGAAGTCTGGGAAATGGAGGCTGCTACAAGACCTCCAAAAGGTGAACGCAGTGATGGAAAGCATGGGGACGCTGCAGGCTGGTATGCTGTCGCCCACCATGCTTCCAGCAGAATGGCCAGTCCTCGTTTTGGATCTGAAGGATTGTTTTTTTACGATTCCTTTGCATCCCAATGACAGACCAAAATTTGCCTTCTCGGTGCCAGCAATTAACAATGCTGAGCCCGCACAAAGGTATCAATGGAGAGTGTTGCCGCAAGGCATGCAAAATTCCCTGAGCCTGTGTCAGTGGTTTGTGGCCTGAGCCTTGTCTGGAGTTCGCAAGCAATTTCCTAATGCCCAAATTTATCATTACGTGGATGACATCCTGGTGGCTGCGTCCACCCAGGATGAGTTGCAGAGGATTCAGCCTCAGCTGATCCATGTTTTGCATTCTCATGGGCTGCAGGGGGCTCCAGAAAAGGTTCAGCAGGAACCTCCATGGAAATATCTGGGTCTCAAGATTTTGGAACGCACGATCCAGCATCATGAGGTGCAATTTGTGCACTCAGTGCGCATGTTGAACGATGCCCAGAAATTGGTGGGTATCATCACTTGGTTACATCCGTATTTGGGCCTAACCACAGCACAGTTGTATCCTCTTTTTGATTTGTTAAAGGGAGACACTGATTTGAAATCACCTCGGACATTGACCCAGGAGGCACGTCAGGTGCTGGAGGAGGTTCAGTGAGCTGTTTCGGCTCGACAGGTTCATCGCACTGATCCCTCCATTGATGTCACTGTGTTCGCCACCACTCCAGATTTACATCCCACAGCCATAATTGGCCAAGGGAGTGACAAGTGGTCTGACCCCTTGCATGTCCTGGAATGGGTTTTCTTGCCTCATCAGCCGCAGAAAATGGCGACAGCACTGTTCGTGCTCATTGGTCGTTTGATAGTCAAATGCCAACATCGGTGTTTGCAATTGATGGGTGCAGACCCTGCACAGATTGTGCTCCCGGTACCACGGGAAGATTTCGACTGGAGCTTTACAAACAGTGTGTCACTGCAAAGTGCTCTGGAAAATTTTACAGGGCAGATCACTTATCATCTGCCCAGCCACAAGCTGCTGCATGTGGCAAGATATGTGCAAATTTCTTTGTGGCCCAAAAACAGCCAGGAACCAGTGCAAGGACCCACCGTCTTCACGGATGGGTTGGGGAAAACAGGGAAGGCCATTGTCACTTGGAAGGATGGATCTGAGTAGAAGGCCCTGGAAGGCCATCAGGATGGCCCAGCCCAGATGGTTGAATTGAGGGCTGCTGTCATGGCTTTTCAGAAATTCTCCCAGCAATCCTTCAACTTGATCACAGATTCCGCTTATGTGGCCGACATTGACCGGCAGTTGGGTCATTTGGTGTTGAAGGAAGTCAGCAATGCTGCCTTGTTTCATTTACTGGAGACCTTGTGGTGTGCAATTCGGGACAGGGTTCATCCCTATTATGTTCTGCACGTACGAAGCCACACTAAGTTGCCTGGATTTGTAGCGGAAGGTAACGCAAGGGCTAACAAGATGGCCAACCCAGCGTGGGTGGCCCCTCAGCCTGATACACTCGCACAGGCCAAGGCATCACATGGGTTTTTCCACCAGAACGCGCATACGTTGCAGAAGCAGTTTCAGTTGACACCAACTGAGGCCCGTGACATTGTCGAGTCCTGTGATGACTGTCACGCGGTTGCTGCACCTTTGCCAGCAGGGGTGAATCCCAGGGGCCCTAAGGCCTTGGAACTTTGGCAGATGGACGTTACTCAGATTGCCGAGTTCGGCCGGCTCAAGTATGTGCATGTTACGGTGGACACGTTCTCCTCTGCTATGTGGGCTTCGGCTCACACGGGAGAAAAGACGCGAGATGTCATTGCCCACTGGAGACAGGCCTTTGTCGTCCTAGGCATACCTTCTGTTGTCAAGGCCGACAATGGTCCTGCTTACGCATCACAGATGGTGCGGCAGTTCCTGCAGTTGTGGGGTGTTTCTCATGAATTTTTGATCCCTCATTCTCCCACGGGCCAGGCAATTGTAGAACGCGCACATGGTACACTCAAGCGTGTTGCCCTGAGCTTTCTGTCTTTTTGTCTTTCTGTAGAACTTTCTCATGCAGCTTCATGAAAACAATATCTATTCTTAGAATGTTTACATACTTCTCCTGTGAGAGAAGAAATGATTGATGGTGATGTCCACCATCCAGGTTGAAGAGGTGGCGACCTGTGTAGCCAATCTCTTGACCTCTGTACATATGTATAAAAACTGGAGTCAGATTTGAATTATGGAGAGTTTTCCAAAGCAGCCGTGGTGTGAGTTTCATTTCAGTGTTCCTGAAATTGGGACACACCCAGCTTCGGGCCACAACACAAGCGTGTTCTTCAAAAACAAAAACGGGGAAGGCAGGGTGAAACCCCTCACAGTCGGTTGCAAAAGGCTAGGTACACAATCACCTCACGGTGCCGCAGAACTCAAATAACCCTGTTTTCTTGAATCACCACCTTTCATTGCAGGCTTCGGACGAGACGCATCAGCCTCGAGCGAAGGTCCGGGTGCGAAACCTAGTCACTAAGCAGTGGGAAGGTCCCTACGACCTTATCGCCTCGGGGCGCGGGTATGCTTGTGTCTCCACAGATACAGGAGTACGCTGGGTCCCTGCGAAGTGTGTCTGTCCAGACCTGAGACCGCAGAGACAGAATCCGGCCAACGGACAGTCAGGAGACCATGATCAAAATGAAGGTCAACCAGTGGGGGAACCACTGAGTGACGACTCTGAAGTCGAGGACATGAACGATCACTCCGATGTCCTTCATGAACAGAGACTGAACAATGTTCATTTTCTGGTTTTGTTTTTTTTTTTTCTTTTAATTAATGTAAAAAGGGTGAGATGTTGCCCTGAGTTTTCTGTCTTTTGTCATTCTGTAGAACTTTCACACACAGCCTTAATATAAATAATGTCTATTCTTAGAATGTTTACATACTTCTCCTGTGAGAGAAGAAATGATTGATGGTGATGCCACCATCCAGGTTGAAGGGGTGGCGACCTGTGTGGCCAATCTCTTGACCTCTGTACATATGTATAAAATACTGGAGTCAAAATAAAGTGAGAGAGAGTTTTTCTGCAACAGCCGTGTCCCGAGCCTCTCTCGAGTGTTCCTAAATTGGGGCACGCCCAGCTTCACCCTGCGACACCCCCCCACAAGTGTTTATTTTTTTACAAACAATATAGAGACAAAACTTGTGACATTCAGTTAGTTTTACTATTTAAATATAGTCTTTTATTTATTTTTCAGGAGAGGAGCCTTTTGTTTTCTATGGAATTCTCTCACTGACAACTAAAAAAAAGTTTTCTTGTGGGTCGGAATTTTCACAGAAACAGTCGCCCGGGAAAAATTTGCTTTTATTTGTTTTTTTTTTTATTAGTAGTTTTTCAAGCTGCTTATGGGTTGTGGAGTTTAGGTATTTGGGGTGTTACTTTTTAAAGATAAGCAGCTTCAAGGCAAAGGATTTTTTATTTTAAGGAACAGAGATGTCTTTTTACTTTTTTCACTGGTGCGGGAGCTTCTCTTTTTTTTTTTTTTTTNTGGAATCATACAGTTCATCAGAAATACGTTTGTTCAAAAATTTACTAATTTTTTTAATGTGTATTTTTTTATGATTCAAAAGACAATTTACTAATAGAGTTCATTTTTATAGCTTAAACAAGAAGGTCTAGCCAACAGGCAACTCTTTCATCTTTCTTCTAATTAATTTTTTTTTTACTTTTTTATTTGACTGTTATGCTAAATTTTTATGTTTTATTTATTTGTTTGTTCTTATTTTGGGAAGAGTTAGTGCTTTGGAAGTTTTATTTTTTGGTAGGAAAGAGTCAAAATTTGTTCAGATTTGTTGTGGTCACGTGATCTTGGCTGGGCAGCAGCAAAGAAAAAAACGTGGGAATGAAAAAAAAAAAAACTTAAGCAGGTTTTAAAGCAGTTTAGCTGATGAAAGACTCCTTGCCCGCCACCCCTCGGTCTTATTTAGGGTGGGCTCAGTTTGGAGTGGTTGCAGACTTCCAGCTCCTTTTTTTTTGTTGGGGGAAAGGGCTTAGGCTCATGGTTAGGTTTTGGGCCAGCTCCCCCCCATAGGGGTAGCGGCAGGGTGTTTTTTAGTTGTTAAAAATTGATTGGGGTTGGGATGGGGGGAGCACATCAACCCCTCTCCTGGCCTGGGAGTTACTTGGTTAGGCGGGCTTTCCGTGAAAGCCCGGGGCCCGGGGCAGGTCGGGTTTTTTTGGGCTTCTTCAAGGGACAGAGCTAAGGCTGCTTTATTTTCTGTGAAGGCAGAAGCAAGAGAGAGCGATCCCAGGCTTCCTTTTAACTTTTAAGGCTGTGTGTGTCCCAGAGGTGCATCTCTGCATGCAATTGGCTATTTTGGTTGTCAGTTTAAAAGACATTATTAATTGCATGTCACCATCTCCTAAACTAACACAGAGCTGTTAATGGATAACATCACTATTGTTTCCAATTCTTTCAGTGCTATCAAAGAATCTGAAACAGAAAATGTAAAATATGATCAAATTCTGAAATTGTGGATGCTTAGGAGTTTGGTCTGACTAAAGTGAATTATTAATGTTAAACTCCATTTTAAAGAGGAATATATAGTAAAACAATAACAAAAATGTCCTTCAATGGGAACAGCAGAAAAAAAGACTACAAAAAATCTTTGAGAGGAAGACTGATCTTAAAGTGGAGCTACGTTGCAGAAATGTAACTGAGTAATAAATTTAGTTATTGTAGGAAAAATTAGATCTAAAATTGAAAGATAAGTAGAGTCATTACAATGATAATACAATTAAAGAAAATTAAAGCTTGGCAGACAAAAGTGTGTGTTTCTTTGCATGTAGTCTGAGCAGTTAGCAACTATGATTCTTATTGAGTACCCTTTTTGGGGATGGACATTTGCATGAGTGGTTTGCAGTGCTTTGGTCTGTGAATTGGGTCATGATAGGTGATTACACCAAACACTGTAATAGTGTAGCAAAAACATATCTGATAGATCCTCAGAACACATTTGATAAAGTTTGAATAATTGATTTTTGTTTGTATCACATCAGTTTTTAGCCAGAGGTTAAATCCAAATTTCCAGATTCCTGGGAACTCTCTGAGACACTATGCTTTTCCCCCCCAGTTATTCTGCTAGTGAAGTTTTCTTGTTCTTCCCTCTTTATTCCATCATAAGGGCCCTCTGGCAAATCTAGCTGTACCTTCAGGACTAGAATATTAAAAATTTTCTTTTTTGGAAAGAAGCAGGGAGAGAACCTAGCTGTCTGAAGTACTTGTTTCTAATCTTGTAAAAGCTGGGCATCATTGTTAAATATAGGATATTTAAATGTAGACAAATTTGTGAGCTACTTTTGTAGGGATTTTCATCTGCCCCTAACAATGGGAGCAGTTTGGGAGGTGTAGGATAAGTTATGAGATGTAGGTAATTAAGCTACGAAGCATCACGGAATCGTAGAATATCCTGAGTTGAAACGGACCAACAAGGATCATCGAAGTCCAACTCCTGACCCGGAACAGGACACCCCAAGAGCCACACCATGTGACTGAGAATATAGTCCAAGCACTTCTTGAACTCTGTCTGGCTTGGTGCTGTGACCACTGTCCTGGGGAGCCTGTTCCAGTGCCCAACCACCTTCTGGGTGAAGAACCTTTTTCTCATATCCAAGCTAAACCTCCCCTGACACAACTTCAGGCCATTCCCTTGGGTCCTATCACTGATGACCACAGAGAAGAGATTTATGTCTGCCCCTCCACTTCCTCTCATGAGGATGTTGAAGACCACAATGAGGTCCCACTTCAGTCTCCTGTTCTCCAGGCTGAACAGATCAAGGGCCCTCAGTTGCTCCTCATACAGCTTCCCCTCAAGGCCCTTCACCATCCTTGTTGCCCTCCTTTGGATGCTCTCTAATAGCTTAATGTCTTTCTTATATTGTGGTGCCCAAAATTGCCCCCAGTATTGAGGGGAGGCCGCATCAGTGCAGAGCAGAGCGGGACAGTCCCCTTGTTTGACCGGCTGGAAATGCTGTGCCTGCTGCACCCAAGGACATGGTTGGCCCTCCTGGCTGCCAGAGCACAGCGTTGAGTCATATTCAACTTCCCACAGACAGGGACCCTCACGTCCCTTTCGGCAGTGCTGGTCTCTAGCCTCTTGTTCCCTAGTCTGTACATAAAACCAGGGTTGCCCCATCCCAGGTGCAGAATTCGGCACTTGCCCTTGTTAAACTTCATATGGTGGGTGATTGCCCAGCCCTCTAATTTGTTGAGGTCTCTCTGCAGGGCCTCTGCCCTCGAGGGAGTCAACAGCTCCTCCCAATTTAGTATCATCATCAAACTTACTTCATATTCCTTCCAGGCCTATGTCCAAGTCATTTATGAAAATGTCAAAGAGCACAGGGCCTAAGATGGATCCCTGCAGAACCCCACTAGAGACTGATCACCAGTCTGATGTCACCCCCATCACAGATGCATAAAAATTATCTTGTGTTTGTGTCCTGCTTTCAGCTGGGACAGGGTTCATTTGCTTCTTAGTAGCTGGTACAGTGCTGTGTTTTGTATTCAGTATGAGAATAATGTTGATAACACATGGATGTTTTGGCTGTTGCTCAGCAGTGCTCACCCTGAGTCAAGGACTTTGCAGTCTCATGCTCTGACAGCAAGCAGGGGCACAAGAAGCTGGGAAGGAGCACAGCTAGGAGAGCTGGCCCAAACTAGCCAAAGGGATATTCCACACCATAGAACATCGTGCTCAGTATATAAACTAGGGGAGTTACCCAGAAGGGGGCTGATTGCTGTTCAGGGATGGGCTGGGCTTCAGTCAGTACATGGTAAGCAATTGTGTACTTGTACAAGTGTTTGCTTGTGCTTTCTCTCACTTGCACTTAGTTGCATCCCCTTGCTTAGTTACGAATAGAGACAAGAGCTTAGGCAAGTCCTGCCTTTGACTCAGATTTCTAGCAGTAGCTCTGTTTGAGGGACCCTGCACCCCAAATGCCTCTCATTCACAAGGTCTTAAGAATGGCTGATTAGGTTTATTACAAAATGAATTATTTATTGAATAGATGCAAGACTTTAAACAGACTACTTACTACACAGGATAAAATAAAAAGAACTACAAGAAGATAATATACAGTGTACAATAAAGGGTACCTATATTACAGCTAGCAAAGAAATAGTATAGATTAGGAGTCAATGTAATTTACCACCAAATTGGTGATGGACTACACATAGAATCCTTTCACTCAATTCCCAGGAAAGTATCAGTGGAATTTGCATCCAAACTCCAGGGAGAAGCCCTACGTGTTTCCAAGGTGTGTGTAGGAGACTTGTGCCTCCATGAAAGTTCGTGTAGCTTTTATAGGTTGTGAAGTGTCTGTCAGTCAGAAATTCCAGCAATTTATCTCTCTACATCCTGCTCTCAAGGCAAGTTGTTTATTGTCTCTCTGGTGTCAGAGATAACTCCTTACTGGACAGGCCTGGGTTATCTCACCAATTCATGTGAGGGGGAGGAATGTCCAGAGCTATCTCACCAGGTGATGGACAGAACAGATAAGCTCTTCTGTGGTAGGGGGGAAGTCCTGCCACAGTCTTACAGCATGTTCAAGCTTTCTCTCATGCTCTTGCATTTCTTGCTTTCTAGCTCTTTCCCTTTCAAATATTTGTTCTCCCCGGGCAGACTATTCCAGTATTTAATCACTCTTTCAGTGAAAAACTTCTTCCTAATATCCAACCTATATTTCCCTTGATGCAGCTTAAGACTGTGTCCTCTCGTTCTGTCAGTTGCTGCCTGGAGAAAGAGACCAACCCCCAGCTGTCTACAACCACCCTTCAGGAAGTTGCAGAGAGTGATAAGATCACCTCTGAGTCTCCTTTTCTCCAGGCTAAACAACCCCAGCTCCCTCAGTCGTTCCTCATAGGGCTTGTTTTCCAATCCCTTCACCAGCTTTGTTGCCCTCCTCTGGACACGTTCAAGCATCTCAACATCCTTCCTGAACTGAGGGGCCCAGAACTGGACACAATACTCAAGGTGTGGCCTCACCAGTGCTGAGTACAGGGGAAGAATGACCTCCCTGCTCCTGCTGGCCACACCATTCCTGATACAGGCCAGGATGCCATTGGCCTTCTTGGCCACCTGGCCACACTGTTGGCTCATGTTCAGCCGGCTGCTGACCAGAACCCCCAGGTCCCTTTCCTCCTGGGCACTGTCCAGCCACACCGTCCCCAGCCTATAATGTTGCAGGGGGTTATTGTGGCCAAAGTGCAGGACTCGACACTTGGACTCATTAAACTCCATCTTATTGGACTCTGCCCCTCCTTCTAACTGTTCCAGATCTCTCTGCAGAGACCTCCTATCTTCCAAGCGGTTGACACACGCTCCCAGCTTAGTGTCGTCTGCAAATTTACCAATGAAAGATTCAATACCCTCATCCACATCATCAATGAAAATATTGAACAGAGCTGGCCCCAGCACAGACCCCTGAGGGGAGCAAAGAGTGCTCCTGTCCAAGCCGTGGGCTGCCAGCTTTTCCAGGACTATGCTGTGGGAGACAGTGTCAAAAGCCTTGCTAAAGTCCAAATAGACAACATCCACAGCCCTTCTTGCATCCACCAGGCGGGTCACCTGGTCATAAAAGGAGACCAGGTTGGTCAAACATGACCTACCCCTCCTAAACCCATGCTGGCTGGGCCTGAGACCCTGGCCATCCTGTAGGTGCTGCGTGATGACACTCAGTATAAACTGTTCCATTATCTTGCCAGGTACTGAGGTCAGACTGGCTTGTCTATAATTACTGGGATTCTCCCTCCCACCCGTTTTGTGAATGGGTGTCACATTGGCCAGTTTCCAATCTTCCAGAACCTCACCAGTGAGCCAGGACTGATTGTAAATGATGGAGAGTGGCTTTGCAAGCTCATCTGCCAGCTCCCTCATAACCCTGGGATGAATCCCATCTGGGCCTATAGATTTATGAGTGTCCAAGCATCTCAGCTGTTCTCTGACTGCCTCCTCTTGGATAATGGGGGGACCATTCTGTTCCCTGACACCATCAACTAACCCAGGAGGACAGTTGTCCTGAAGGCAAGTTGTCTTCCCACTGAAAACTGAGGCAAAGAAGGCATTAAGCACTTCTGCCTTTTCCTCATCAGCAGTTACTAAGTTCCCTCCCTTATCCAACAGAGAGCAAAGGTTAGCCTTACCTTTCCTTTTACCATTAACGTATTTATAGAAACATTTTTTATTGTCCTTTACAGAAGTCGCCATTTTGAGTTCAAACTGAGCTTTGGCCTCCCTAATTTTCTTCCTACATGCTCTAGCAGCCCCCTTAAATACTTCCTGAGGGACCTGGCCCTCCTTCCAAAAATGATACATCCTCTTTTTATTCCTGAGTTCATCCAAAACCTCCTTGCTTATCCAGGCTGGGCGTTTGCCTCGTCGATTGATCTTCCGGCACACAGGGACAGTTTGTTCCTGTGCTCTCAAAAACTTTGTTTTGAAGAACACCCAGCTGTAACAGATTTTCTGAGAGAAAGAGGGCACGATTTGTATTTAGAATAAGATATTGAACTACCCAGCTGAAGCCCACCTGGCTGAGGCTTGGCCTTGAGACCCTGAGGCCTTGAAGCTGTTGCGCAGTTAAAATTACTTGTGGCGCAGCAGAAATTAGATGTTAAGGTATTATTGTTAGATGTGGGTTTTCTAGAGGTCACTGAGAGCAATTATTAGTGGGCACGTTTTAGCCACCTTAAGAATAAGTTAAACAGTGTGTGTTTGCATTTTTCTCTGTGCTGTATGCCAATGAAAGTGTCGCTCTAACTATAAACTATATGGAACTGTATATAACCTGCCATCTTAAGCAGAATAAACAGAGAACGTGTGATTAACCATATTGGTCGGACCTGCGTTGCTCTCGGCTCAACCTCTCATTATTTTTGGGGGTTCCCTGCTTCATCCAGCTTTCCTGAAATCCTTTGTTTTTAAGGGCTGCTTCCCAAGGAACTCTCTGAATAAGTCTTTTAAATAGGCCAAAGTCTGCCCTCCAGAAGTCCAATGTAAAAGTCTTATTGATGTACCTCCTGATTTCACCAAATATCGAGAACTCTATAATTTCATGATCGCTCTGCCCCAGTCGTCCTCCAACCACCACATCTCCCACCAGCCCATCTCTATTTGTGAACAACAGATCCAACATAGTCTCTCCCCTGGTGGGCTCACCTACCAGCTGTGACAAAAAGTTATCGTCCATGCACTCTAAAAATTTCCTGGACTGTCTCTTTTCTGCTGTATTAAGTTCCCAGCAGATGTCTGGCAGGTTGAAATCTCCTAGAAGAACAAGGGCTGATGATCCTAAAACATCCTCCAGTTGCTTATAAAATAAGTTGTCCACCTCTTCCTCCTGGTTGGGTGGACTCCCAGTAGGATGTCAGCCTTGTTGGCTTTTCCCTTCATTCTTACCCATAGGCATTCAACTCCATCTTGATTAGTTTCAATACCTATGGTGTCAAAAGCCTCCCTAATATAAAGGGCCACCCCTCCACCTCTTTCCCCTTTCCTGTCTCTTCTGAAGAGCTTGTAGCCATCGAGTGCAGTGTTCCAGCTATGTGAGTCATCCCACCACGTTTCTGTGATGGCGACTACATCATAGCTTTGCTGTTGCACCATGACCTTCATGTTTGTTACCCACGGTACATGCATTGGTATACATGCACTTCATCTGGGCTGCTGATTTCACCCCTAACTCAGGCTTAGCACCCTTGGGCCTGCTTCCAGGCAGCCCAGCTGCATCCCCTTCCCCCTTCAAACCTAGTTTAAAGTCCTTTCAACGAGGTCTGCCAGCTCCTGAGCCAAGAACTTTCTACCCTTAACAGAGAGATGTATCCCATCTGGTTCCAACAGAGCAGGTGCCGTGAAAGTTGCGCCGTGATCAAAGAATCTGAAATTTTGTCGATGACACCAACCCTTAGGCCACTTGTTAACAATGTGAGTTCTCCTATTTCTTCTATCATTTTTCTCTGCCACCAGAGGGGCTGAGCGGAACACTACTTGGGTCCCTGTCTTATCAACCACATGACCCAATGCCCTAAAGTCCCTTTAAATTGCCTTGACACTCCTTTTTTTCGATCTCATCATTGCCAGCCTGGAATATCAGCAGTGGGTAATAATCAGTGGGCTGAATCAGCCCAGGAAGTCTCTTCATAATATCCTTTATCCAGGTCCTAGGGAGGCAGCAGACTTCCCTGTGGGATGGGTCTCGGTGACATATGGGGCCCTCTGTTCCCTTCAGAAGGGAGTCACCTACTACGATTACCCTTCTTTTCTTCTTGATGTTAGAGGTGGAGATCCATCTTACAGATGAATCCAAATAGGGAGGCTCACTGGGCAGATAATGTCCCTCTAAATCATCCAGCTGGTTCTCTAGAACCAGGGCCTCATACCTATTATGAAGTGGCACCTGGCTAGGAGATGGGGGTCAGGAGAAGTTTTTATTATTATTATTATTATTATTATTATTATTACCTCCCCGACTAGGGACCCTTTTCCATTCCCCTTCATCTACCAGGTACTCTTCTATTGCCTGGGAGTGGGAGTCATACAAGTCCTCTGAGTCCAGATGGGCATCCCTTAAAGATGGAAGGCCTGAACTCCACCAGTCTATTTCCCTTTCACTTTCCCTGATACTCCTTAATCGTTCAGCTTCCTCCCTAAGCTCAGCCACCAGTGAAAGGAGGTCATTCACTTGCTCACACCTCAGGCATGCCTCCTTCACATCATCCCCTGAGACAACTGATAAGCTCAAACAGTCCGGGCAGGAATGGGCCTGTACAGACGCATCCTTTTTGGAGGGCTCCACTTGGTCACACACACTAATACCAACAACAGTTTTCAACCCTGTTGAAACCATTGCTAACAGAAACCACAAGACCAAACAGCCGGTAGAAACACCTTGAACAACACAACAGACAGTACTCCTTGCCAGCAAGAGAACTAGCAACCCTGCCTGCTTGCCCTGCCTGCGTGGACCTCCTGGTGGCCAGGGACACCACCACCATTGTCTGCTGCCTCCAAGGATTGAGGAAGTGACTTATATTCTTTCATGTCATTTTGAGTCTAGATTATGATTGTTATTTTGATACAGCAAGCCAAGTATTAATATTTGACCTGATCTGCAGGGGGTCCAGGTGATCAGAAACCATAAGCTAAACAGTGCTATAAAATTCTGTGCTACACTACTTATAAAATTGTGCTACACTTATTCTGCTTGGAGAAATCCTGTGCTATTCTTAATATAAAATCTATGCTATGCTAATCATAACATCCTGTTATAAAAAAATAAAGCTTTCATTGTAACGACAACATAGTGCTGTTATCATTCTGCCAAGGATGCCTAAAATAATCCATATGTCCCCCTTAGTGTTGGGTAATAGTTGGTTAAATTCAAACCATTTTATTATTCAGTATAAGGATACCACTCCAAACCATAAAGATAAATATTTATTATATGCATGGAACAGACAGAGCTTAAGTGACTTTGTTCAAGGTCACAGTGTATCTATCCATAGGATGTATTCTCTGTTGTAAATAGGCACTGTATATTAATCTGGGCATGAGAAATTAAAGAATTGCAGGTGGAAGGAATGTGCTGACAGAAACTCCGGAGGAAAAGGTGGACTGAGGAATGTCCTCCTCAATCTACATGTGAAGGGAGGACTTCAGCTGTGCGCAGTCAAATCACCCAACCATCAGCTCCGAGACAACTTCGGCTTCCAATAACCATCCTTCTGTCTGGCGAAGGGACCTCACTCTCAATATCAATATGATTTACAGTTAATCCGCAGACACCATTCTGATTCCACTCAGGAAGGAGTTTGAATCCAAAAAGGAAGAACTATGAATCTCATAATCCTGCCCCAAACAAAGGAAAACCCTGCCTGGAGGGAAATAAAAAGTATAAAAACTGGACCCTAAAAGCAGGACGTTGAAGCGAATGAAGGGGGACTTGGCGCGGGCCAGTCCTGTGTTCGCCTCCCAATTTGATCGAATTTGATCTTTGTTGTGGCTTGGATTTTTGATTGTTTCATTGCAATTTGGCTGTTTTTCATTGTGTTTTTATTTCTTTTCTGTATTCCAATTCACATTAATGAGAAAATAAATTTTGTTTTTTTAATTCTGATTCGGCTCACCACATTTATAACATTCTCTATCACTTTTACTTTTCTATGTTTTTATGTGTTTATAAATTATTTGCAAACATCTAGCATACTCTGGTGAGTATACTAACACCATCACTTCAATGTTCTATACTACCCATAAAACTATAACCTGTTACCTGGATGATAGCAAAGCATTAGGGTTGACCATATGAAAACCACGCTAACATTCTTTGAATCAAAATTTTTATATTTTCCTCCTGAAAAAAATGAACTGCTCTACCGTGCAGTTCCTGGTGCAGATTGTCTGATACAGGTTAGCACGTGGCCAGAGTCTAATAAGCCACGTGCTAATGTATCAATCTCTGAGGGTCCAGCCTTTGCAGAGAAGTGGCTAAAATTCATTTCAGCGAGACTGCTCTTCAGAGGTGTTTTGTAAAGCAAAAGGCTTAATAAAGAAAAATAATAACAAAATAACAAACGTTACACAAAACAAATGATAAGCTGAGCACAGGTGTCTGAGAAACCTCTGATGCCTTGCTAAGACACTCCAAAAAGCCTTTCACTTCTTTTGGGTTCCTTCCTAAATACTGAATGTCCTAGGAGGGACAATCTGGCTTGCAGCCAATAGAGAGAGATACAGGATTTGAAGAACGGTGACAAGATCCAATAGATGCTTCTCTCTTGGCCCTGAGCCAATTACAATGAGAAGGGCACAGAACTTTCTAGTTAAACTTCTTAAAATGTCTAAAGGTAAACTGAAACTCTTTCCCTATTTGGAAGCACCTGCTGGGTGTGGGAAATGCACTCCTACATCTCACCCATTTTAACTATATTATAAAAAAGAAAAAAAGAAAAATAGTTACTTTGAAAAATTCTCACATTTGTTGATAATTATAATTATGTTAATAACTTATTGTTTAATAATTTGGTTTTATAACTCAATTGAGGTATTATGTGTTAAATACTTTTGAATTTGGTTCTTTCTTCTCTTTTTTAGTCAATTATTTCAATTATTAATTTTTTAGGATTAATATTTAGTCTCTAATTGATTATGAATTTTATTTTACTTTTGGGGAGATTTTTTCAAGTGAACTATATTCTTTTGTCTGCACTGGATTTTGGTTAATGAAATTTGTAAACGTTTTTAACATACAGTTTTAGAACAAGATGATAACATTGATATGATAGTAATAACTTATAAAACCTTTTTAGTACAAAGAATACTCTTTAACTAGTCAAAACTTCACAAAAACTCAGTCTCTGAAAATGCTCTAATTCTATACTGCTAGGTTGTGTCAAAGTGTAGGAGTCTTTTTTGGAGACATGGTTTAGCTGTCACTCTGTTTTCTGCATGGTCTTTTTTTGGTGTTTTCTGCAGTTCTCTCTTTCTTCTGTAGTTGTGATTTGACTTCTTTTGCAGGAGCTTAGTCTGTACCTGTGGAGACAAAGGAAACCCTCTCTCTGCCATAAAAGGGCAGATTCTAAAATTGTCTTATTTCTGGATTTTTATGAATATGAGAAATTACAAAACATATATATCTTTATTTAACCTTCCTATAGTAGTACTGACCCCCCCCATTTTTATTTTTTATGGAATGTGTTTCTACAATAGCTTGGTCTTTGAATGAAGTAGTTATATTGTGTGGTAAATTTGATATTTGATGTGCTGAAAAAATTGTGCAATTTTGAAAACTATGTTTAAGAATGAGAAGTACTTACAAGAAATGTTTTAAAAATATGTTTGGTCTTTTTTTTTATGTGTTGAGGTAGAACTTAATTTAAAAAGCATGTAATTAGACAAATTAATTTGTTTGACTATTGTGTTACATCTGCTTGCTTTTAATATTGGAGATTAACTTTTGCTGCTATTGATGGTGCAGCTAATTTTTGATAGTTTGGGCATAGTTGCTTTTGCCTGATTTAGAGATATGTGAGATACTTTTCACAAGTGTTTATGTAAAAGTTTGTAATTACATTCCTATTTGATATGAAATTTAGGCATTTAGTGTATGATTTAATATCTGTGACAAAACACGGCTGCTGTTGAGAAAAAGAAAAATTATTAGTATTTTTTACAATTAATTAGAATTTCTTCTTGAAATTTCTTCTATTATCCTACAATTGTCATTTCTCCAATGGACATGGAAACATCATACCATAGCATCTGCTTCTTGACTGATTGTCTATGCAAGATCTCATTTTCTAAAAATCAAGAGAAAGCACACGCCTTGCTTTCAGAAATACAGTCACTGAAGGTACACTGATTGCATCAGCACGTCTTCTGCCTCCCAACACGCAAAGAACAATCAACACCATCTTCTTGCAAGGAGAGTAATCATTTGAGCAAATACCACTCAAAATGCAGTATTACTGAGAATTATCAAACAAAACTTTTGTCAAATGCTGGTATGTTTGGAAAAGGAAGAAAATCAATTCCACAAGTATTACTGAGCTGAAAAGCCTTTTTGGTGTTAAATTAACTAAATGGTAGCATTGTGTTTTGAATGCCTTGGAAAGAATCAACTGCAAAAGAGTCCACTTTCACATCTGTAGTGGTTTCACGTTCACCGAATTTCTGTTTTGCCAAATTTAGTGTGGTGGTTTGAGTATCTGCTCTCTTTTACCTCTGGGAGACAGGATTTGGGAGAAAAAGGAAAAAAAGGGCCCAACTTAGAAGTAAACAAATAGATTTTATTAACACACACTAAGGAGGAAAAAAATAAGAAAACACAAAAAAACAAATGAAATTTCTAAACCAACCTTTTCTCCCACCACAAACTGTTCATTTTCTACAAACAATATAAAGAGGCAAAACTCAGAACTCCAGGTCAGTACCACTTATAAAACAGTCTTTCATTCAGTCTTGGAGTAAGGGAAGTCTCTCCTGTTGTTTGGTAACTTTCCACAAGAGAAACAGTCTGCTTGTGGTTTCTAACTCACACAAAAGCAGCCCGCCCAGGGAACTTCTGCAGTTGTGGAACCTCCCATATCACATAGTCTTTCCCGTGACTACATATGGGCCATAGACTCACACATATTGGGGTGTCACCTTTTAAAGATAAACAACTTAAAAGGCAAAGAATTCTTCAACTCAGGGAACAGAGATGTCTTCTCACTTCTTTCGCTGGCACAGGGGGCTTCTTCTCATCTCTTTGTTCAAACCTCTTATGGGATCACCAAATCTCAACTTCTAATTCAATATTCACTCAGTAAATCACAGATACCTTTGCTCAAAAAATCCACAAACCATCTCCCCACTTCATATTGTCCACGATTTAAAGGATTATTCTAGCATATTCATATTACAGTCTGTTACCATAACTCATAGGAGATTTTTCAGCCTAGAACCAAGGCAACTTGTCATCTCTTCCACCTAAGAGGTCACTCTACTGACTCTGAGATCTCCATATTGTCCCTTTACATGTCTCCAATTTGGCCGTCTCTCTCACTAAGGAAAAAGTTAGGACTTTGGAAATTTCATCTGTGCCAAGAAAGAGGTAAATTTTGCCCAGGTCCTCTTCTCTCCCGGCTGCGGCTGACTTCAAGGCCGCAGCCGGCCGCACCAATAGGGGAAGGGGGGGAGAAACTCAGCCGAGAGATCGGATCATAGGGGGCCTCCTGCCCACCCCCGGTCCCATGGGGGGAGAAAAGGAATTTAAAAAAAAAATCAAACAGCTGTTTTATTTCATAGTAACTCAGAAATCAATATCAATCTCTCTCTCNCCCCCCCCCCCCCCAATAAACACACCAAGATGATCATAAGTTGCTCTTTATGCACACGTGGTGGGTTGAACTTGGCTGGTCACCAGGTGCCCACCAAGCTGCTCTATCCCTCACAGTCCTCATCAGGACATAGAAGAGAAAATGTGATGCAAAGCTCATAGGCCAAGAGGACAGGGAGGTCACTCAGCAATTACCATCATGGGCAAAATGGACTCGACTTGGGGAAGAGTAATTGAATTTATTTAAGTTCCAATTAATTACTGAGTAGGATAATGAGAAATAAGAGCCAAGCTAAAACCACTTTCCCCTGAACCCCTCCCTTCTTCCCAGGCTCAACTTCACTCATGACTCTTCTACCTCCTCTCCCCACTGAGTGGTGCAGGGAGGTTGGGGAACAGGGGTGCAGTCAGTTCATAATGCTTTCTCTGCCACTCTTTCCTCCTCATGCTTTTGTTCTGCTCCAGCATGGGGTCCCTCCCATGGGATACAGCCCTTTAGGACCTGCACCAGTATGGGTCCTTGCCACAGGGTACAGTCCTTCAGAAATGGACTGCTCCAGCATAGGTCTCCTGCAGGATCATAGCTCCTGCCAGAAAACCTGCTCTGGTGTGGGCTCCTCTCCACAGCCTGCAGTTTCTGACAGGAGCCTGTTACGGCATGGGCTCTCCATGGGTTGCAGTGTGGATATCTGCTCCAGTATGGGGTCCTCCATGAGCTGCATGGTGCCTGCAGAGTTGTTTCTCTCACTTTTTTAGCTTTGCCTTTGTTTCTCACTGTTCTACTCTATTTTTAATTGGAAATAAATTAAGTTCATCTTCCCCAAGTCAAGTCTGTTTTGCCCATGACAGTAATTGCTGAGGGATATGCCTGCCCTTATGTTGACTCACAAAGTTTTTTATTGTATTTTCTCCCCCCTCTCATGCTGAGAAAGGGGAGTGAGAGAGTGGCTGGATGGGTACCTGGCAGCCAGCCAAGGTCAACCCACCCCCTAGAACGCTTCTTCTGTCCCAGGTATGGCAAATATTTTGAAATTATAATATGTCACCGTTAACTTCTTCAGAACGTGATTAGTCTTGCCATAACATAATTGAACACTAAGCATCTAGTGATCTACTATAACAAATTGCATTCCACAATTCTGGTGTTGTAAATAATCTCTGTGTTTTAATTTGTGCCTGAGAAATAAAGGATTTACAGGCAGGAAAAGAGACATTTGTTGAAAAGCCGCAGGAAAGGGGGGCAGAGTGGGGGGGGGAGGGGGGAGCCATCAGCAGTTGAATGAATGTGGCTTGGCTGAACCAGCATGCTTGATGGTCGAAACATCTGCCCAGAGACGGGATTGAATCTGCAATGGACATCCTCCTCTGTTTGCCTGAAAACCCACTCAGAACTTGAATATGGTCTACAGCAGACACTCAGACATCTTTGTGTTTCCTTCTAAAAGCCCACTCGAAAAAATAAGAATCCCAAAAGGAGACCAATGAATACCAACACCCGAACAACTGGACAAAGGAAAACCTTGCCCCAGAGAAAATAAAAAGTATAAAAGCTGGACCTTGGTGTTGGGATTTTGGGGCGAACAAAGGGGAGACAGTGCGATAGAGGCCTGTCTCACGTTTCACCCCCAATTTGATCGAATTTATCTTTATTGTGGCTGTGATTTTTATTTGTTTCCGTACTCGCTGTAGCGCGAAAATAAATTTTATTTTTATTATTACAAATTGGCTCACCATATTTATAACACTGGCAATGCTAAGAATAAAAGCAGCAATGTGGACATAATATCTACATTCAGTTTGTAAGATAAGCTATTTTCCTCCATAACAAACTGAGAAGTAAAACAATGAATAACTTCCAAAAGTAACCTGACCATAGCAGTCAGCTTGCATTTTAACTGCTGATTTATCTCAACTAGCTGTCACAAATAACTTCCCTAAACATTTTCCAAAGTGGGCAAACAGGGAAAGAAAGAGAAAAAACAACATGCCCGTTTCTCGCTTTCTCTTTCACTAGCCTTTCGCGCTCTCTCTCTCTTTTTCCTCTATCTCGCCTTTGCATTCACTCAATCTCCTCGCACTCACCTTCTCACTCTTACTCTCTCCCTCTGTTCCGCTGCCCCTTCCTTTCTCATTCTCTCTTCCTCTAGCTCTTGCTCTCACACCATTTCTTGATTTTGCTCCACAACGTTCTCTTTCCCTCTCTTGCTTTCTCGCTCAGTCTCTTGCTCTTGCCCCTCACTTTCTCGCTTGCTCAGCATCTATCTCTCCCACTTATTCTCTCTTGAACTCGCTTGGTCCCCTGTGTGCTTCCTCACGCTTTGTCTCTCTCACTCCTCTGCTTTTGCTGTCTCTCTCGGTTTGTCTGTCTGCTGTCCCTCTTCTCC
>VZDJ01000263.1:8613-19318 GCA_008694505.1 Cyanoderma ruficeps | reverse complement strand
CGATAGCCCTTAGCACTCTTTTCCCGAATCTCTAAATCAATTGAGGAAAAGGGAACCTTAATCAGTTTTGTTTCTCTATCAGAGGTCATTGCTTGTCTTAGAGGTGCTTGTATGATCTCTGTGGTTTGTTTTCAGGTCCTTGATGCTATAGGCCCTTGTGGGGGAAGTTTGGGGGGCTGACGGGGGAGGTTCAGGTTCATCCCACTCGCTGTCACTGCTAGGCAGTGGTGGATATGGTTATCCCGTCTTTAGGCAGGGGAACTCTGAACCAGCCTCCCAATTCTTGTGCTTCGTATTCTTGGGTATATAGTTTAACCAGCAAAAAGGAAAAAAAACAGCTTGTTAATTTTAAAAGGAAAAAAAGTTAGCAGTATATATGTTCTTCAAAACAAGGCTCGAAGCATCAGCTGTTGAGGAAAGAATTCATGGTTACACAAAAGGGGAAAAATTCTTTCTATTCAAAAAACCAAAAACCCCTTCACACAATTAGCTAGGCACTTCATTGAAATTGCTGGTTATTAAGCATTTATTAAACCGAATACTTTATTATGTTTTGCTCTGGGTATATTACTATTAAAATACGTTTGAAAATTGCAATCAATTTCTCATACACCGTAGCAAGCGTGCAGCCGAAAACCAGTTGTATTTTTCCGTGCTGTAACCAAGGGACAAATGAAGATTTTGCAAAGTAGTAGCCGAGTTTCAGCAGAGATTTCACGATTCTACGCTATGCTAAAAGCTGTGCGAACCGCAGTTACAACTTGTCTTAAAGCCTTTCGGATTATCGGACAGGTCTCTGCCACCCGACTCAGAATGCTACAGAACGCAGCATGAACTATTTCGCCTGTGTAGCTCAGCACTAAAAATCTTTCAGCCACTTCTGCCGGCATTAGGCGTAAATTCTGCGTTCTCTGCTTTTCTTGCACAAAACCACCAGACCAGGTTCTCTCCCCTCCGCCAAAAATTGCTCTGTGTACCAGCAATTTTTAAGCCCACAAAACAACGGGTTTTTGAAAACACACTCAGCCAAAGATCTTAACACAGTGTTTATGCGACTAAAACACTTCACAAATCTTTCTGAGGGGGAAGGGTAGTTCTGGCTCTTTTTCAAGTAACACTGCAATCCACAAACAATAGTTAAAATAAACACATCAGGCTTTTCAGAATTTCACAAAGAGCCTAAAAACACAGCCTAGGGCTACAAATTCTGTCTCCCTGCCTGTTACCACGGTAACTTAGATTCTGGTTTAATCACTGTAGTTTTAAGGAGGGAGAAAAAAACTTTTTGCGTTTCTTGCTCCTCTAAAACACAAAATAAACAGCTTCAACACACACATACGAAAAAATTCTTCTCACCAGTCAAAACTCTGCGGCACACACAGAGTCAAAATTACACAATTTAATTCACAGCTAAACACAACAAATTCTTCCGCCTTTTCCAACAAAGATATCCCTCCGCTGGTTCTGGCGGGGATTTTGAAACCCATTCACGACTTTAAACTTGCAAAACTTTTAAAAACACTTACAAAGATTAGTAGCACACTTCAAGATCGCACAAACTAAACGCTTACCATACAAACTTTCACAAATCACAACACATACCGTGCACAAATGATTCTTTTCTCCATTTAAGCACACACAATTACAAAACCACGGGACTGCCAAACAGACATGGATCCGTCCGCAATACACACACGCATCCGGCGCGTGGGACCACGACCCAAAACGGGACCTTTCCCTTCTCAAAACTCAGGCTAGCTCTTCAGATTATGGATTACCAAGGTGCACCTTTAAATTACAAACCGAAATCGGAGCAACCACTGCTCCTAAAACCAACAAGACCTGCGGCCCGGCTGCCACCGCTGCCCCCCGACTGGGGACGCAGCCACGAGTTACCAGCTTTTACCTGGAACAAAACCAACCATTCACAAGACTCCGTGGAGTTTCCAAAACCAAGTCAGGCCTCTGCTTTGCATAAGACGACTCTTATGACTTATAAGCTGCCTCTATTCAAAGGTACCTCCTTTCAATATTTTTCTTTAAACATACCTTTTGTCCGTAGTTCCAGCAGGCTCTGGTCTTTCCCCGGGGGTGTCAGCGGGCCCGTGGGAGCCCTCTTCCCAGGAAATTCTGGGTGGGCGCCCGGAGGGGTCCCAGACCCCGATGGCCCCCTCGGCCAGAGAGAGCAGGCTCCTGCCTGGCTCGCCAAAAATGATTTATTAAAAAAATATGGATATTGATCTAACACCGATATCCACAATGACGGACAAAGACTCTCTAACAATTTAAAGTTAGAAAGTGTATGTGTATTACGACGCCGGGCAGCGTGCGGGATAGCTCCCAAATACACACGTGCAATTCACAAATGATCACAGGGTCTTTTTATGTACAAGAATATTGAATACCCAAAACACAAATGCATATTCATGACTCTGGTACATCCCATTCCTCGCTTCATATGGTAATTAGCCAAAAGGCTATTAAGCATGCGTAGTTTGTTCTTTGAAATGGGTCGGTGGTCTTTTTATGGGGCGGGGTCTCAAAATGATGAAGTAAGATGGGTCTTCCTCGCTTTGACTTTCTAACCTTTTAGGGCTACGTGACAACTAAATCCTGTTTTCCGGCACTGTTTGATTGATGCTTGTATTGTTTTCTTGGAGCCTATTGATCACTCAGGATGCATATCCTTCTGTTAGTCAGGGTGCACATCCTTAAAAAAACAAAAGGAAGTTAGTCTGAGTCCATTGATAACAGAAGGGAAGTTGGTCTGAGTCTATTGATTACTCAGGATGCACATACATAGTTTGACAGGCTTGATGATTTACTAATTCCTTAAATCTTCAAAATTAATGCTTCAGTATTGATGCTGTGTAAGCACTATTTAGCAATAGCTATAACATTGGTGTGCTATCAACACTATTTTGGTCACAGATCCAAAACATAGCACCATGTGAGCTACTAGGAAGAAAATTAACTGTCCCAGCCAAAACCAGTACATCACCTTTTCTTGATCTTGCCAATTCCCCAACAACATTTTTTTGCTTTTTTTTTTAAACAACAGGACAATAAAAGTCTAACTGAAAAACATACATTTTCCATAGCTATTTTATCTACAGTACTCTCAATAAATTTAACTTACAAACACAATAAATGAAAGCTCTTATCAAACAGAATATCAACAACTGTAATTGTTGTTAAAAGACATTTATGGCATCCCACTGTGTTTTAGTAAAGTTTTACCAATGAAAACATTGAAATCGACTACAATACTACAATAAGTGTTATGGCACAAACTTCTCTTTGCAGGTCCTTCAGATTAAAACCCAAAGCATTCCTGACAATCTGTGACAGAGTGAAATTCAAACAGCACTAAACATATCAAAGACCAGGAAGCTCCATTCCATTAAATATTTAGGTCCTTCAAACACAAAACCAAAGAAGAAAAACAAGACAGATGGACAGAACAAACAAACCAACCAAACAGAACAACCTTACCTTTCACAAGCTCGGACAGTCCACGCAGCAATTATCCATAATGAGGTACTAAAAACCAGCAGTACAGTTCCTGGACATATTGTCATTAAAGTCTTCATAACAAAATGGGTATTGAAGTTTATCTTATTTAACGCTCCAATGCTTCTAGATGATGCATCAGTGAAAAGTTTGCTATGCAAAAGCATAACTCTGGTAATAAGATACAGCCTTAAGAACATTGGTATAGATAAAATAATATCCACATCAGCTGTTGTTGTGGATGGAGCATAAGAAAAGGCAAGCCGGGCTGTCCATGTGAATGTATAGTTCCCAGGTATGGGATGTATAGCACATACAAGTATTTCCAAGCAGATAAAGAAAATACGCTCATAAGTCATGGCTATTCTCCAGTCATCTGCTCCATTGTCTACCATGAATAACTGAAATGATAAAATACAAGGTTAACTTTAGTATGCCATTAACAAACCTTGTTATGATTACATTTTAAAATACCATTGTTTTCAGAGCTGCTAATGACCACTAAAACCAAAATAAATTTGCCATTTCAGCAAATGACATTGCTAAGTCACTACGAAGTGAATGCCATTTTAGGTAAGCCAAAAATAATGGTTTTGTGTGCTATTTTTTAAACTTTATATGAAACTGGATTTCCACATATTATTATTTACTAAGATTTTTTCATATTTTTGTTTATTCGTAATTTTTGATAAAACAAAACTGCCAATTTAAACCTCATCCCTTCAAAATCAATTTCTTAATCAAAGTTCTTAGAATTAAGAAGAACTTTAAAGATGTTTTTCAGGATAGAAATCTAAATTACAAATTGAAAATACTTTCTGCAGTAGAACGTTAAGACTTCTTTAGAGCACATCAGTGCTTCAGACTGGAGACATTATAGCTTCAGTAGAACTATTCAAGCTTTCTTCAAACTTCAGGTACCAATATAGACCAATGCAGGCTGGAAAACCATCCAAGAAACTACATAAAGACTCTAAAAGATAACTCATAATGAAAAATCAGTTCAACTGTACCTCAACTGCTAGCAATACCTGAACTAGCTGCTTTAAAGCTAGGTTGACCATGCCTAAATGAGCTGTAATCACACCTTAAAGAAAACATGAAAAGCAGAGGCCTGCAAAAACCAGAGTGGCCTTGGTGAGTTCTATTAGCAGCTGAAAATGAAATGCACATGTATGTAGGTCCCCAAAGAACCAAAGCCTTCAGTTTACCACCCAGGAACAAAAGTAATAAACCACTTCACACTGTTTAGTAAATGTTGTTCATGAAGATTTACTAACTAAATACTTAATTGAACAACATTTGTCACTTGTAGAGAGTAGGGATATGCAAGGTAACATCTAAAAAAAGCAACAGGAGAAGACCTTCATACCACTTCTAGTCTGAATCTAGACAAGGCTGTTCAGTAAATATGTAATTGGAGATAAAAAGCTTTTGCAGGATTTTTAAAATTAGATTATTCAAAAACTTAGAAGTAATTTAAGGGGTTAGAAGGTGAAATGCACAAAGAATGTCCTGAATGTAAAAAAGTATTTCCAGCATGCCACATGACATATACACAGCCAAACAAGCAATTCCTCTTCTGCATTGCTTTTTGCCCCTTTCCATCCTTCAGGAGTTTAGAAATGCAAGCCTGAGCTCTCTGTATATGTCCTTCAGAGATCCCAAACACCATTCTACATCTTCCCCCCAACATATTCAGTTTGTCTTCCAGAAGATTGCTCCACTTCTTTGTTTAAGAAAGTGATAAGTTAGCTTTATTGTAGTTGGAGTGACACTGAAAGAAAGATGTTAACCACCGTAAGAAACAAATAAAACAGAAAAAAAGCCCAACTCAAATTCTTTTATTTTTAGAGCTGTTTTTTGCTCCTTCATGTTCCTTCTCTTTATCTTTGGTATAGTTCTTACCCCCACTGTGTTAGTGTTGAAACACATAATCACAGAATGATTATATGCAGGTGCTTTTATTGAAGAGCTCTGGGAATCAGGGGTACAGGATACAGACCCAAATCTGACTCCGACATGGATTCGGGATGGACATGTTTTTATACCCTTTGGTTATATAACTACATATTAATTATTATTAAACCCATATTGCTCTATTGTATGAATTCTTGTAGTTTTCATCAGGCCCCCCCCAAACATCGTTTCTCATGATTCTTAAACAATAATCATATTCAAGTACCAAACAATCATTACATTTAACAATCATATCATTTATCATATGATGATTATGCAGGTGCAGTTTCACATGATCTAGCAAAGACAAAATCTAACCTTTGTTTCCAGGGCCTACGTAGTTTTGGTTCCCTTTCCCAGGCCTATCCAGGGCCAACCTTTCTTTCCACCTCCCCTGAATCTATTGTATACAATTCCCATGATTTTTAGAAACATTTTAACCCTATGCTATCAACTGCAATACTATTAAAGCCAAAGAAACAGTGTTGGATTAAGCTAAAGAAACACACTCAGTAATTTCAATGTATGCAACATGAGCACATACACTTTTTTTTGCCTGTGGGCCTTCTGAAGACTTTGTAAGCTAGATATAAAAATGAAATTCATACTGGTAGGAAAGCAAATCTATCTATTAATTTATTAACAAAAGACGGTTTGCACTTAGCAAATGCACTATATGATATAAAAGGCCTAACTTTCAAAATACAGTGAGGCTTAAGTGCATTTGATTCTTGTGATTAGCCTGCAAATGCTCTCAGTCAGATCACACAAACGGTAAAACAGCTATAAAGAGGTTCAGGTATTTGGAGCATCCAGAATACAGATTAATAGGAACCAGTAACAGAAGGTAAAAAGCATCAGAAGCCACAGAGGAACACAGATCCAGTACAAGTATTCCTATTTTAAAAAATAGTAACGTTCCAAAAACATGTTTATGAAGTAAATTTCCATACAAATCTGTGCCTCTAAATTCAGTCCATGAAATACAGGAATATCAAACATTCTGGAACAAAATAAGCTGTGGATAACAAGTCAACTGGGATGTACTGAAAATAGAAATTAGTACAGGATTTCACATACATTTTATATGCTTGCAATTATGCAACCTACTAAATGAAATTGTTAACATTCAGTTTGGAAAATGCAGTGGTATTTGCATGTTCCTTCTTGCTTGGTTGCGTACATTTACTATTTGGAAAGCAAGGGGGGGAAATGAATAAAGGAGAGAAAGAACACCAGAACAGCACAATTTAAAGGGGGTGTATGTGCGTGTATTTTTAAATATTTTATATCTATATATATGCATACACTCAGCTCCTTTCAGCCAATTCTGTTATAATAACCATGCATTCATTTTAAGATACTATTCCCCATTTGAACGGAGAATGATGCTAGTTGAAACGCCATGGAAAGAACTCCACAACTAATAATAGTTGTTAGAGCAGTATGTATTTATCGACGTCGAGATGTGTGGGGAATAATTTCACCAAAGACACGCACCAACACCAGGGAACTTGCTCCCTCCCCTTATTATTCCCTGAGGTCTTACATATGCATGACATTCCACAGACACCCCCCCCTTCATACATATTCATTCCCTGACCCTGGCCCGCCTTCTCTTGGTATGGTGATTAACTCCATCCCCTTCTGGGCATGCTCAGTCCATCTGGGTGGTCTTCAAGCGTTCACCTCTTCACCTTTATCTCTCCCATGTGTGCTTTAGACCTTTTGGCATGTTTTCAAGGGAACACGCCATCTTAGAGTCTGTGTTCTTTTCTTTATCTGCGCCCTTAGCCCTGTTATTCTGCTGTTTAGACTAGTTCTTCTGATTATCGCCGAAGGCTCCCGATACTTGTAGTGCTTAAAGATATGCAAAAGGGTAACAGACACAGCATTCGGTGTTCATTAAATGTCTTCTAAAATGCGATCTCATATATTCTAAAGTACTACTTGGAATACATTCTAACATACAGTATATGTTCTTAAATCTACTATAAAGGATCAGCTGGGATTTTTCAAATCTGTGTCTCACTAGTCATAAAAAGAGAACAAGCTCTTCCCATAAAATTGACTCCTGCAGCCTATGCAGAAGGCCATACTCCAGTCAAGGTCAAAGATGCTATGCCTGCTCATAGCTTTCAAATTTCTTATTAATTATTAGTCTAACATTGAAATCTAATTTAAGTTCTTCATTAATGTTCTGTAAAGCTTCTTCAAATACAGAACTGCCATCTACCTTTACTAAGCCTGCACTCTAAAGGACAAATTAAAAAATTATTTTCATCCGAAATTATATCATGCATTTTCAACATGTGGCATGTAAAAATATGACATGAATATTAAACTATAAATAAATGTGATGTTTCTAACACCACACAGTATAAATATAAAAATAGATGGCACATCATAGATATTAATGTGTTTGTACATTTACATAACAACTTGTGTTAAATTAATATAACACCAGATTGGAAAAAGAGAAACAAATTCAGAGTAGACATAAAGACACATAAAGAAAACTTAAGACCAGAGACTCCCTGAAGCTACTTAAAAGAAAAGTAGATAAAATAATTTTGTAAATCATTAGTATATCAAAAGAAATTCCTAGCAGGCTATCCGAGGATGTTGGTGAATGCAAAGTACAAGGAAATCGGCCACTTTCTTTACAATCCCAGTAGATGAACAAATGTGAAAACAGTATCGCTGCTCTGCTGTAAGGAATAAAAAGGAAGTGATAAACAATGATAAAGTGGCATCAGCTGTACTCCTTGAAGCATTCCTCCCAGAAGGAGAATCAGCTGTACTCACAAAGGCATTGTGGCAATTGTTTAATTTAAACATCCAAATTTTAAATGGTTACATACTGGAGTCGCTTAACCCTTATAAAAGAACTGATGAAACTATGACAGACTAGCCAAATATAGCCTCTGTGGCTGCTGTTCTACCAATTTTTTTACCAAACATTTTTCTATAGTTTCTAGTCCTCAAAATATCACTTATGCAACTAAAGCCAGCATTATAGTCCTCAGAGAGGAAGAAGGTATTAAGTACAAATGATTTTCAATCATATGGTGGTTGCAGATGGACATCTCAAGCCTTTCCTTAAAAGGACAAACACCTTCTGCATGCAAAGCACAGAAGGCAAAGAATAATGTTTTTCACAAAGCTACATGAAAACCATGTTATCTTATGTTTTCCAGAATGCTTCCCACATCCAGAGTTAAGACCAAATTTTCTAGTAGACCATTAGAAACTGATCCACATGAACTTGTGGATATAGCTATCTACACAAATGAAACATTCTTACTTTGTTCAAATGGGGAAGTTAGACTATTCCATCATTCATACATGCATATGCACATACACATCCCCCTAATTATAAAAATGCCAATTTAAAAGAATGATTGTAAAAGCCTGGTACTTAGCTTTATAATAATTTTTTTCTTTTGCACAGTATATTTACTTCAGTTTGTTATGTCTATGCAAAATGAGGTTTTTAATGGTTATTGATGTCTTGCTATTCCGCCTCCCCGTATTTTCCTTCTGTTCTAAATCAGATGCAGTATTCTTTTTTGATTTCTCTCTCCAAAGATATTCTGAGCCATTGTTCAATATTTTTAAATGCTACAGACCAAACTTTCAACTCTATTATTTGTCTTAAACAACTGTGAAATGGCCTAATCTCTGACAGCCTGTGCTGTCAATGAACCACTACAACAGTCAGCAAGTGCTGGGACATGCAAAATTTCTTTTCATGTAGTTCTCCCTGTATGCATGTGCTTCAGGGACCCAAAGAGGGTAAGATGCTCCTAAAACTGCTGTTCCTTCTTCCCAATAACTGTCTACGCAGGTGATAGTGTCAAGAAGTGAAACCCAAAGATCCCAAGGGAAAAGAAAAAAAAAANAAAAAAAAAAAAAAAAAAAGTATGCTCCTAGATATCCAGATTTCTTTCTCCAATGCTATAGGGTAAAATAAATTCCTGAGAAAAGCACTATTATTAAAAAGATATTTCATAAGACAACCTCCCACTTTAAATCAGGGGTTAAGAAATAGAAGTCCAACACTCGGGGTTACCATGTTCATTTGAGATAGTCAGTAGACCCGTAGACCCATCGGTAAGTGACTGAATTAAAGTTACTGAGTAAGAGTTCTTTCTAAGTCAGTGTCCACTAAAGGTATTAATTTAAATAATAATCCTCATTTAACACTTATTCTATTATATAATATATTCAGACCCCACTTCCTCTAGGAGGGTAAAACACAATGAGAATAAGGTCCTTAAGTTACAACATTCAGAAAACTTCTATCCAGCACCAACAGTTTACAAAAGCTCCTGTGACTGGGGTTGACAGTCAAAAATGTTCTCCAAGCAGATACAGAAGGATATGACTTAGTAAAGTTCTGAATACAGCATAAATGGAGGAAGATTAATACAGAAAGAACAGTTTAGGTAGGAGCCCTATTCTTTTCCTTTGCACAAAACAGGAAAATGAGACCAGCACATTGAAGTAGCATTTTTATTGCTTTATACTATGTATTGTTGTGCTATTTAAAAAGGAAAGAATAAAAAAAGAAAAGGAAGTGTATAATTTTACATAACAGATATGCTTACTAGTAAATAGACTGGGTGACCCAGAGCAATCCAGACTAGTTGCTCCATACAATGGATAGAGATGGAATGAAAAACATACATAGTTTTAAAACCATACCGTTGTTCCCAGGAATCTAAAGACAGACAAGGTTATTTGCCTGTATGTCCTGGGTTATAGTCTATTCAATTTCATCTGCTGAAAAACAGTTGGGGGTGGGTGCCTTTTGATAATGGGCCAACGGTCAGTATCAGGTAGAGCATTGTTCTTATCTTTCTCCATAATGGGCCATTAACACTCTTCCCAAGCCGTCTCCCCTTCCCAACACATACCTACATCCTAGCGTACCTAGTGTGAGATGCTCCACCCCGTGGGAGGAGCCAGCCATTCTTACCTGGATAAAACTGGAACTTTAAACCAGCACAGTGTCTTGCTTCATCCGATTACGGGAGGAAGGCTGGACCCTTCTCACCACCTCAGGACCTTTTCTTTTCTGCTACTGGATTATTTCTGCCTCAGCGGAGCTGTACCTGCCATTCCAGGAGGACTCACTTTTGGACTGCTTTCCACACCCTGACTAACAAGGTTGTAGCTTTGACCCTGTCAGGACTTTTCAAAATTGTTGTTTGTTGGTTTGCTGGTT
>VZDJ01000262.1:0-68154 GCA_008694505.1 Cyanoderma ruficeps | reverse complement strand
GGATGGATGGATGGAGGGAGGGAGGGAGGGAGGGAGGGATTTGTCCTGTAAATTGACTCCTAGAAGTGCATGGGAAAGGTGTAATTATGGCTAATTCCCACTAGATGGCTCCCGAAGTGGTGAGGGGATGACAATGCTGACTACACAGAGCAAACCGCATTAAGTTCCCTGCCCACCATTCTGTCCTATCACAGAATGGGTTATGTTGGAAGGGACCACCCATGCAATCTTCTGGTAGAACCTCCTTGGTCATGCAGAACCATTCTAGAGCACAGGTTTGAAAAGACAGGCGTCTGCTAAGGAAAGCAGAAGTCTCCCTTGGAATGGAAAATGTAAACCCCCTCGCTGCAAATTATTATAATTTTGAAATTATGGGGCTCTCAGGGGAAGATATGGGAATAGGAATAACTGTTCTTTACTAGAAAAATTAAAATAAAAATGCAGTAATACAAAGCATCACTGACAGAGTCAGCATACGAGCTGACGCCCTGTTGGTCAGGGGGTTGGTAGCAGTCGAATTAAATGGTGGCTGCAGTCCTCCTGGAGTGATAGATGGAGTTCTGTTAAAGCAATGATCCTGTAGAAGGATGTAGTTTTTATCTGAAGGTCCAGTAGTGGTGCAGATAGGTACAGTCTTCCTCTGGGAATCCAGTGGAAACAGGCTTCCCTGGTGTTCTGAATCTCAGATTTTTATCCAGATAGGAATGCTTGGCTCCTCCCCCTGGGTGGAGCATCACAATGGGATGATGTAATTTTATCAGTCAATGCAGGGAGACTCAATGGCCCATTAACAGAATATATCCTGCTCCCATCCAGACTTATGAGAAATGGGTCATGGAAGAGATAAAGACCACTGTCCCATCTGGTTTCAACAGATGGTAATAGAATACATACTTTTGGTTACATCCTGCATTGCTAAGACATGGATATTTGTCAGGGAAAGCAGAGCTTCAGAATGGAGCACAGTGGTTTCTGTTTTCATTTCTTCCAGTGTGCATCTGATGGTCACTGAGGCAGCAATAGTTTGGCAAAGGTACTCACTGTGAGCTAGAAGTGTCTTGGGAAGGGCCATCCCAAGGTCTAGGATTGGGCATGGTTAAGATACCTGACTGATAATTCTTACCTGTGGAAAATGGTGGATCTTAAGATTTAAATTGCTCTAATGTTTTCCAGCAAAACACTCCTGGAAAAGAGGGCAGATTAAACAGAGCCGCATGACTTCAAGGAGTTTTTGACCTGCAGGCTACCATCAGAGAAAACCCCAAAGGAGGAAAACATGGCCATTTGTCATCAGCATGCCACAAAAGTCTTGCTACCATTTTCAGCCATGCTGTCTGGACTCTATAAACACTCTGCATCTTTCAAAGCAGGGTGCTGAAATGAGTTACAGTCTTTTCAATTTGTTCATTGGGATGCATTATGCATACACAGATTATGTGAATTCCTTTCTGTTTTCTCTTGAATTGTAACTAATGGCCAGATCTTGAACCTAGTTAATAAATCAAAGACAGAATTTCCATATGGAACCTGGCACACAGTAGAACAACCAGTGTGCAGAAGCAAAAGTGCTGTATCATGGTCCTCTGGAGATTGTGCCTAAAAGACACAATGGAAGAAAACTAGATCCTGGTAGAAAAATAATGCAATTGTCATCATGAGAAAATGAAAATGCCCAAGCTAATTCTGTCAGTTCAGTTTATGGCATATTTTGCAATCTCACCAGCAAACACGTCTTGTGTATCAGGCTGGGAAGCAGATTGCTGTGATTTTCTTATCTTGTCATAATTTTATGGACGAATTTTAGAAATCATTTTTTCATGTGTATATTGTACAATGTAGTGCATCTTCATCTTCAAATAGCACAATGGTAAGGTGATGGAAACAAATTGTTATCCATAGAAATATTTCCAAATTTATACCTGACAAGGGCTCCTGTATTTTAGAGTGTTAACCACCAAATAAAGTTAAAGACAAAACTACATGTTCTTTCCCCTTTCCACATCACTCAAGAGAAGAAATGCTGGTTCAGCTGTTCTTGTGCTTTTTTGTTCATTCTACTAGACCAAAGGAAAAAAAGAAGAAACTTTAGTAACTATGAATTTTTTTGCATTAAGATGGGGTAAAATCATACTGCTTGTGGGATTCTGATCCTTGACTGAAGATTTCTTTTGCAGGAGCTTTACTTTTCAAGGTGGAAGTTCTTCGATGTCCTTCTCCAGACTGTTACATCCCCTACACACCAAGATATGCACTACTATTTTCAGTTGTTTTTAGGCCCTGAAATGTCCAGGGGATTGATGGGTTAACAGTGCAAAACACAGCATCTACAGTGTTAGCCAGCATATTGCTTTCCTAAAGTATAAAAATATAACAATCTAGGGAATACCATAACAGGTATCTGAGCCCAAACCCAAAGAAAACAGGCAAAGAAATGGAAGTGATACCTTGGTTTTTCCTTGTATACAGAGCCAAAAAGAAAAAAATTCTCACATTCAAAGGGGTTCAAGTTCCACTGCTTTGTGGATGAGATTTTCATTCTTAATATCATCTCTCATGAATGAAAGTAAATAGTATTTTTAAAGTAATGCTATGAGCAGAGATTCACATCAGCTTCTGCCTCATGTCACCAGTGATACCGGTTAAGCCTGTACAACAGGGTCCTGACTCATCTTGCCTCCACAGAAGTGGACTTTGTCTGGCCCTAACACAACAGCATCCCAGGTGATCCAAAAACATCTATTGTATTCCATATCTGTCCTACACCAATCTGCCCAAGATTGTCACTTTAAGATCCGAGGGCCAGAAGAAGAACCGGGTGTTTTGCCCAGGTTCTTCAGGCAGGGAGTGAGTGCCAGAGTCCCCTTAAGAGTTTGAGAACGCTCATGTAGAGCCTCTCTTGCTTGTAATCAGGGGAAAGCTGAGGCAGCACAAGGCAGAAGAAGCTCTCGTTTGTTTTCTTTTGGTTTCTTTTCCCAGATTTTTAGAGCAGCTGGCATCGTCATTTTGGCCACAGTTGCCATGAGCAACCCCTGTTCCTGGGGCAGGGGAGGACATTTTTAATCGGATTTCTGGGAAAAATGAAACAGCCCTGCTCCATACGGTCACCCCAGCCTGCCAGCAGGGCCCGGTCTAAGCACAGAATCCGAGCTACCCCTGCCAGCTGGCTGCTGCTTTTGCTGAGGAGAAGGTGAAGTCATTTCACAAGTTACAGCCTCTGGCCCAGTTCCAGCTGCCGCTGTCAACCGCGCTGCTGCCACAGGAAAGACCCTGTTGGGCGGTGTGGAGCAAACAGGTCGGCAGCATTTGCTGGTTTTGGATTTCAGGGTTTTTTTGGTCCTTGTTCACTGTTGTCATTTGGTGGAAGAGCAAATTTTGTAATCGCAGAAGTTCAGTTGCCATGTTGTTTCTTCTTTGTTCTCTCTCCCCACCATGTGCTTAGGAGAACAGGCCTCTCTTACTATGCCTGGACATGTGGTCTTTTACAGAAGCTGCCATCTTGGGGAGGGGTTTCTCCACCATCTTGTGTTGGAGGCATTCAGTGCCTTTGTATCCAGTGATTATTACTGTTTCTTCTCCCTGTTGCTGTTCCATTTTCTGCTAAACTGTTATTTTTTCATTTATATTTTCCCACATTCATCTAGGCTAAACCTAAAAGGGGAGGTAACTTATTTTCAAGTGTCCACCCCATAAATTGTCTTAAACCAAGACAAAAGGCTGTTCTGTGTTATATGTGTATATTACAAAATTGGCTTTTTGCAAGATGTATGCTATATTAATAACTTTGTGGAAAGGATATAAGTTTTTATTTCTGCTATTAGTAAAGAAAATTAGGCATAGTGGTAGTACTTGATATAGTATGCTAAACTGTCTGTTTGGTCAGGATACCATCCAGTGAACATGTAAAGAAGACCTCCTGCTATTGCTATACCAACTATCAGCATTTACCATGTGAAGAAATTATGAACCAAGGCCCAAGCTGGAGGTGATAAGGAAGACACAGCCAAGAAACACACATGCTCTAAAAAGGCAGACCCAAGGAGGGACCATGCAAAACAGTTCCTGAAATATGGAAACTAGTTTATGGAAAATATGAATATTCAACGAAACTGATGCAATAGAAAGGGTATTTAAAGAAGGCCTCTGAAATAGCAGGTTGTGGACTTGGCTGAATGCCAAGTCATCCGGCCCGCTGTACTTCCTTTTTGCTTAATCTGTTTCCTAATTGTCATTTTTTTTATAATTAAACCTATTTCTTAAAATTTACCAGGAAAGTTAACTCTGTTTTTCATATTCTGCAAATGTGCAGCTGTGACTGCAATCGTGCTTTGTCCCTGAAATGCTTGGTCATTGCCTTGAATAGGTCGTTGTTTACCTTAATGACTGAGCATGGTCTTTTTGGGTTTTGCTTTTTCTCAGGAAGGAATCTTTATCTGCATGTATATAAGGATGCTCATTTACAGCCAGGAGTACTCTCCAGTTACTTTTTGAAATTATTTTCTTAAATATTGAAGCAGCAGAAACAGTGGCATATCCTCATCAAGAAGACAATCAACCATCATACAAAGCAAATGCTGAGTGTGAACACCTCATTAATTTCAACTGGAACTGTACTGTATCAGAATGATCAAAGGATGCAAACCAGTCAGAGTCTTCAACTGGTGCATACGCTGCACAGGGAGATGTACTTAATGATAAAATTAAAATTACATGAAGGTGTTTGCAAGACTCTTCAGAAACAGAAAAAACTGGATTATTTGTGTCTTATGTCCATAATGGCTAACTCACCTCTCAATCACTGCAAAACTTTAACATGAACTTCCTGTGCTAGTTTCTACACAGCAAATCTGAAATTCAGACCATATGTTAAAGTAGTCTCAGAATACCTCAAGCTTACTGTATATATAATTCCAGAAGCAGATAGGAAAATGAGACATACCAGCATGGATTGTCTTTGATTTTAATGCACCTATATGGAAAACCCAACGGTGCTCTTTTCCCACACTGAACCTTTTTCAGTGAATTGGTTTTCAGTAAACATTTAATAATTTCTAATGCACACAGTACATTGAGTAGCTGCACAAAAAATAAACTGCAGCTCCACTTCATTGCATTTCCTGAGAGTTACACAGTAGTTTACTTCAAATAACAATTTTTTATCTTTAACCTTCTTGGATCCTAATATATGCATGTAAATTCTAACTCTGAAGTGGTGTTGTATGGCAGAATAATACTTCAGATCACTGCAAACTTGGCCATGCTACATGGTAGACACTGCAGTCACTACACCTTCAGAGTTTTGAATCTTTATGAACCACATTCATGACTGTCTTTGGCAAGGTATTTCTTTTCCCTCAAGGAAGTCTGAGGATCTTGTACTTTTGGCTCATTGCTTTGACATGAAAACTGAGCTGAGCTAAGTGAGCTGCAAAAAGCAACACACAGCACAAGGCCAGGATAATTTGGAAGCAGGATATGCAAAGGCTAGACAGGAACAGTAGAAAGGCCCAGACTACATCCCTCCATCTCTGTGCCAAAAGGACATGACTGTATTTTTGCTGCCTCTCTGTGCTCCTTGAGGGTTCTTCAGCAAAATTTTGAATGTTTGCCTTGCATCAATAGAGCAAACCAGAAACAGGGTTAAGCAACTAGTTGATGTCCAGCACCAGAATAAACACCACGAAACTGCACCCTCTTGGCAAAAAAAGTATAACCAGGAATGAGTAGAAAGTTTGGCACATGTACTATAGAATTTAACACCTGTACTTACTCTGTACAGAAATGCTAACTTCTTTACTGCGTCCTGTGGCAGCATGAACCTGAAGTCTTGCCACCTTTCACACAGGAGCCGGTTAGTGGAAACACATTCTACCTTTATAAAAGTAGGATGTCAGTAAATGACCAGCTAATGCACTATTTTCCTATTGAAGACAAGCTAGCCAGTGCACTGCAGCTTGCTTGCATACATACTCACTAGGCGTCCTGTATTTAAACCGCATTCCTGGCCTGTCACCTCAGTTACATTTTCCTCTTTCTGCCCCTGAATGACTTACAAAATGACCCACAGCTGTCTTATACACAATGCTAAAACCCATTCTACTCATAATGCCTTGTTTGTAAGAAGGGAAGTCTATAATGGCACTTCTCAGTGCATATACTTGTGCATATTTTGCATGGTACATGTACTTTCTTGTCATTCAATAGCTGAGAAAACTGAAGTATAAAAAAGGTAGACCTGGTAGATAGTACAGGTTAAGTCTGCCTTGAAACAAATATACAATAATCTACTGGGAATTGTTCACTTACATGCATAGAACACTGCATAAAATTTTCCCCACGGAAAGGAAAAGAAAAATGTGCCATGGGAGCAAGATCCCAAGAAGAAATGATTGAGATTTGCAGTTATATACAGATTTAAGGTGCACCATGATAACTATAAAAAAGGCAAGACATTCACCTTTCTGAAGAGGCAAACCATTGTCTTCATTGTATCGTGCACAACCTTTATCAAAATCAAAGGGCAAAAAGAGGGTCTGATTACCCCAAGAGATGTGAGTTAAATCTAGCTCTCTGTTGCAAATTTATTCTATATGTTGGGATGAATTNTTATATATTATATATATATATTATATACATTGAATTATGCGTTGAAGATGCGGGTACTTAGATGATCAGGCAGTATTTGCAGTCCATGAACTGTAGATTCCATCCCATGTTTGAAGGAGCTATCTTAATTCTGTTGTAATAACATCAATGCTGCTTTTAAATAGCATGTGGAATGAAGATTGAGTATTGTACTGGTTAACTCTGTGAATCTGCTTGGGTTGCACCAGTGGAAAAACCATTTTGTTTAAAATGTGATGTAAAGTACATCAAATTTTGGAAGACAAAAAATGTTTTGCCATTCTCTTTTTAGAACAAAATTATTCTTGTTCAAAATGCTGTTTATTAGCCAATATAATAGTGTCCCTTTTGATATACAAAAATTTAAAAGTCAGCTCCATTGCAACAACATATTCACTCAAATACTGGTTTAGGGAATGTTACTACCTTGGTGAAGCATACATGACCATATTAGTTAAAAGTCAATCAATAAACAAATTCTGTTTTAAGTTATCACACAACTGCTGTTGTACAATTCTAGCAAAACTTTCTTTTTCTCCCATTCTGCTACTTTCTTCTGACACTTCCTTTAGGACTCCTTGCTATAGCAGGATGTTGATGGCAGTTTCTAGGATTTCTCTACCTGGCATGCCCATGCCTTCACAAAAATAAAGCTGTGCTTTTAGGTCCTGTGTGAGCTGGCCCTTTCCCAAAAATATCCAATTAAAACATCATTGACAAGTCGAAATATGTGCTTATTTATCAGTACCTACACAAAACTGTTTTCTCCCACTCCTAGAGCAGGTGTATATACAGGACTCAAGATGCGTGCAAGCACGATATACCAGTGACTGCACTGAGATAGTCCCAGCGTTGGCACACAGGAAGTATGTATCTATCACTGTGCTGAGGAAGGTGAGGAATGCCAAAGACATTATGGCTGGGCTGCTCAAAAACATATGACCCGACCACCTTTGTTAGGGAAAAAGCTAATTGGGAGTGGGGGAGTAACAGAAGCTTTTGAACCTTCATTTCTTTCAGTCTAGTCTCCAGGAAATGTCTGTTGGAAAAGTGCATTTGTTTAAACTCCATGACAAGTGGAACAGTTGAACCAGTGGGAGACAGGCCTTGTTGAAGAAATCTTACAGCCTTTGGCCTACAGTCTTGTTGACTGTAAGGTTTCCTTGTGACTTTAAAACCAATGAATATGCATACACTAGCAGTACTATACAGACTCCTGCTGTGTGGCCAGTAGCTGTGTCTGCACTGGGTGTCCTCTTGAAATAAGGTAATATTAAGCAGACAGCTGAAATCTGTTATAGTCTCTGGGGAAGCATGAAATGCCAGACTGCAAGCATTCAGTTAATCTACATGCACACTGATCTCTGCATTGTTGAGAAAACAAGATCATGAAAGCCAGGAATGCCTACTGACTAGAAACTAGAAGTACACCCATCTGCAAATAACAGGTCAGATTCTAACAGGGATCATAACTAATCATGAAAGCACAGCTTAGCTAGAGAAGAAATCAAGAGGATTAATCTGTTGGCACATCTGCACAGGGGGTGCTGAAGTGGTGAGTGTGAGCAGGTTCTTAAACACAGGGTATAGCTGAAATAGAAGTGAAGGCCATGATGTTGGAGTTGAGTTATATGGAATATGCTGTATAGAGGTAAATTGAGAAGACAAAGATTTTTTTTTCTGCGAGATTTTCTGTTAGTTGAAATGTCTGAGACCCAAATGTCCTCTACCTTAGCCAGAATTACCAGGCATGATGCAGACTGCTAAATGAAGATGTATGACAGAGTTACAGAGGTGAACAGATCAACATCAAAGGCCTTTCCAGTATAAAAAGCTATTTAATCTATCTGTTTGTCTAACCCCAGCTAATGAACAGCTCTGACCACACACTTTCAAACACTTGAACTAACCACTGCAGCTGGGGGCTACCTGCTCTAAAAGGCCTTCAACTTTCAGAAAAAAAATATGACAAGGAGTTGTAGGACAAAATAACAACAATTAGAAGAAAGATGAATATATAAAAGGATCTTTTTCTTCTACTGCTAAGAAGTAAAATATTGAAATTAACAGAAATTTGTCCTGAATTCTGGACAGGACTCCTGAACTCCAGAAGAGACTGTCCAGAATAGGTGAGGTAGTCACCCCTGACTAGATATGAGATTTTCTGTGGCTCATACTGTAACAGAAGTTCTTGTACTATACTCTTGCATGTAAGGAACATGAGTTACTCATACTCTAGAAACTTTATCACCAGTGTGATACAATTTAAGATTTGGTCAGCTAAGCGTGGGCAATATTGAGGTTACAGGGGTTGTCTGATTTTCACAAGTTTGGGTAGTAGTCTAAATCAAGAGGGGAGAGATTGTATATCCATCCTCTAGTCACATACTGGCCATTTTCCATTGCAATACTGTGTCCAGTTCTTAAGCCAGTTGTGGTAGAATGTCAGAAAATGGGCTCCAAATCAGAGAAGAGCTTAAAGAAGGGAGATTTGAAAGACATGTCAGTGAAAAGACTTAGGGAAGTAAATCTTCTTACACAGAAGAGAGGATAAGTACATCAGCAAGAGATTAATGAGTGACTGCAGCAACTTAACAACTCCTCTTAGGAGTTCTGAAAGCTATAAAAAAAGAAGTCAAAATAAGAGCAGTTGATATTGATTCAGTGATAGATAATGCATGGAACTGATCTGGGAAAGAGAAATTACTTGAGCACCAGTACAGAAAATTCTAACTTAATCCACTGCATTTTTTTGCTACAGATATCCTTACTGTTAGAAGCCAACAATTGAGATGAAAGAGGAAGCAAGTTTGGCTACAATTTAAAAGTCTCTGAAGAGCACAGGGGCAACGGAAGGCAGAGCAGGAGTGGGAGACATTTAGACTTAATGAGAGACATGAAAAGGCCAGCTCTGCTGTGGCCTTGACAGAAACTTTTGGCATGCCAAAGATTTATGTGTTGTCTTGAAACCTCATGATTGAGCAAACCTTCCCACATGGAAGGGGCCTCTGTTGGTAACCAGTTTTCAGCGTATATTCTTATTTATTTTTATTCTCACCATGACACGTCTTGCCTGAGATTTTGTGTATCCCATTACATCCATATCCATTGCAAGACAGTGAACAAATTATTTCCACTTTTCTTAAAGAGGATGGGAAATTTTTGAAGCAGGTCCAATTCTGATCTCCTTTCCACCCTTTTTCTTCATAAAAGGCACCAAAATATGTCAAGTAATAAGCAATATGTGAATGTGCAGAACTAAAGGACAGAACCCAACCCCTCCCGCAGCTTTCTAAACGCATAGCAAATAAAATCAGTCCCATTCAGTTACTGGTACCAACCTGCTCATTACTCGTCGACTTAAAACAAAACTTAAATGGATCAAAATCACCTTATTTCTCCTCCACCAGCACGGTTCAGATGCCTTCAGATCCCTGTTGAGAACAGAAGTAACATTCTCCCCATCATATGAATAAATGGCAGCAGCCACTATTCCTAGAGCTAGATACAGTTAATTGCTCTGATTAGACTTTTCCAGATTGTGTTAATGCACACAGTTCTTTCTCATGAAATGTAGCTAAGAGCTATATCTAGATCTTACTAAGCTAAGATGCAGTATCTCTGCTTGAGGTCTACAATGATGGGATGTTACTGTTGATTTTTTTCCACATTCACATGGGCATTTCTAGATCAGATTTCCTCTATTCTTAAGGTTCCTTCCCTTGACAACTGCTTCAGGACCTGAGTGATTCACTGAACCTACAGTCTTCTGGACATCTCTCTTCACTGTAGGGTGCCATCCAAGTCACTTCAATGAGTCTATTCACACAACAACATGCACAATAACCAATTGATTAAGCAGTGCTCCAAAACAGTGCCTGGAAATGAAGTCAGTTGTCAGATATCCGCTGTTTCACTGGGAGATATTCTTCAAGATTTGAATTTAACCTTTTCTTAAGGAATGTTTTGCACCATACCATCATTTAAACAGAAGAAGAGGCAGAGAAAATACAGCCTGCATTGTTTGCTATGAACAAAACTGCCTTTGAATGTAGTGCTTCTTAAGATTTATCCTCACTGATTTCTAGGCAGACACTGAATTTCAGAGATTATAGTAAATTGCACAGTCAAAAATCATCTTTATTCAATAAAACTCTTAAGCATGTGCTCACTTTTAAATCCAAGCCTGTGCATACATGACTTGCTGGTCACAGTGAGAAATTTTGTGTTTCATTTGGGTTTTGAGATCACATATTCTACTCTAGCACTATGGAGAGAAGGCAGCATTAGGGGCCCAGGAACTGTGGCAGCTGGAACAGCTGATATGCATTTTAAGACAAGCACACCTATCACAAGTATTGTACATGCCATAAGCATGTAGCTTGCTTAACATGTATGTAGCTGAGAAAGGTCTTCAGATGATGGTCATCCAGACACAAATGTTTTGCAAATGGAAAAGTGGAAGGAAGAACTCAGTGTTAGTATGACTTGTGCCATGTTACAGGATATAGGAGGGTGACTCTCCTAAGCTGTACCAATTGTGGAGGTAGGGAAGTGTTAAGGAAAATTGCACCTGAGAATTATAATCTGGGAACACTACAGAATTTCACTGAGATGTACTGTATGTGGGTAGTTAAACATGGAATGTACTTTGTATTACTGAAATTGCAGTCAGAATTTACTTTGTACAAGTGAGGGGCTGGAGGGTCTTCCAGCATACATCTGCAATGCTCAGTGCAGAGGAGCTGCTTAATGGAGCCAGAAGAGTCTGGAAAATTCTGTGGAAAGTAGAAAAGGACCAGGTTTTTTGGTCCTCAACCTATCCCAAACACATTATTTCTCTAACTTGCATTAATGCCTATCATTGATATATTCAGTACTGTTAAAATCAATTTCAATCTAAAATGTTTTGATTCTAGGTAACTTCCAGAAACTATCTCCTTATAGGCCTGATAATATCAGTGGAAAAAATGCACAATGACTGTGTCTATAAACCCTTGGCTCCACCACAGAATGCAGCCTCCTAAAATGGAAGGAAAAGGCCAGATTTTTCACTCCAAGATTTTGCCATTACTTTTTCCCTCTGCCCATGTCCATACCTTGTCTATCACTAGGTGGACATAGATTTAAGTGCAGAACAGAAGAGTGCCCACCTAATGAAGGCTTTTAAGATTACATTAGACATGAGCTCTCAAGTCAGGAATCTTTTCGTTTATTTAGCTGACTCTGCCTGGCAGCAGGGAAATAGACCTCTAACCTCCAAGATCCTTTTGTGGGCCCTCTCAAAGCATAAATGCCATGCTTCTGTGTTGCCCCTCTCCATCAGAATTCATGTATTTTTCTCCTGAGCACAACAGTGTATACATTGAGCCCCAGCCTCCTTCAGGAAGGTCTACATGTTTAGCCTCCAGACTATCACCAAAGGAAACATCTTTAAGCAAAGCAGGCATTTGACATTGTCATCTGTCTTGCAGAGAAAAAAATCATTCCCTTGGCCTCACTGAAGCCACTGATCTTTGGTCTTTGCTGTCAACCACTGCATGCAGCCTTCTATCTGCTGACAAGTGACTGCCAACTCAGGGAGCTTTTAGAGTACTAAATCCACAGAAAATTATGTAGGAAGAGGGATGTGCTTGTGCCTCACCGTCCTCCTCATGTGTTAAAACATGTGATTGTTTCCCCACCCCCTGCCACAGCTGGGGCTGTATTCTAAATATGTGCCTCTGGCTCCAATTTTCAGCAATGCAGCACCACTGTAAAGTGGTGAGAAAGAAAGAAGCACTGACAGTCCACATAGCCAAGAGTGTGGGGTGTCTAATTTGGGACTTTAAGTACATTTCCTGCCTAGGGAAACTGAGACACAGCATGGCAGTCTACTAATGAATCACCTCAGAAATTATGAATCTGTGTGCCTGTGACGACTGCCAACACATCCTTTTCCTTTGGTCTCTGCCTTTACATGTGAATTGTCTAACTTCATGTTCTCCAGATCTTCAGACTCAAATTACAAAGGTCTCAGATTACTTATGGAGTCCACTGAGGCTCTCCCTCTTGTTCTGAATAAGGCACATGGGGCATTTTGCAGAGTTCTAGCATCAGCTTCCATACTGATGCTCATGAAGCAATGCTTAAGCCTTTGTTTCCCCTTTCCTGCCAGAAAAGGCATATAAAGTGCCTTCCCTCAGTTCTACATCCAGTTGAAGAAATCTTTTCTACACACTTCATCTCAAGCTGCACTGGTCTGAATTTCTGGAAACCATGGGCCTGCTTCCTGATGTGAAGCGGAGTGAAGGGACAAAGGGCAGCTTTTGACCTGCAGTTCTTTCCCTGGTAGCCACAGATGATGGCAGTCAAAGACTGGTAAGGTAGCTGGACATTCAGCTTTTCAAAGAAATCTCAAAGATCTAGCACATTTGCTGTTCTTTACTTTCTTTCATACAGTATCCATCTGTCGCCCTGAATTTTCTGCCTTCTGTCTTTGTACTGCAGATTCTCACGCAGCTTCATGTAAACAATGTGCATTTGTAGAATGTTTACATACTTCTCCTCTGAGAGAAGAAATGATTGATGGTGATGTCCACCATCCAGGTTGAGGAGGTGGCCCCTGTCATGGCCAATCTCTGGACCTTTGTACAAATGTATATAAATGGAGTCAGATTTTTGAAATAAACAGTTAGTTCCCGTGAACTGCCACTGGTGTGGCCTCATCTTTCTGTCCCTGAAATTGGGACATCCTAGCCTCACTTCACACCCATCACTGCACTTATTCAATGTTTAGGGGCTGTTCACTCAGCTCCCCTTGGGGCACAAGCTATGCTCTGCCCTCTGCTCGCCCTCCTTCTGTCCCTCCTCTTCCTACAGCCTGTTTCAGTAGCATCACAACAGGCATTTTTGGCAGGGGGGCAGCCACCTGAGCAATAAGGAGATTCAGATTCTGCACTGCTCCCACAGCAGTTCTCTTGCTGGTGCCTCACCATGGATCCTTTCAGAGACGGAGATGGTAGGCACAGGCAGTTTGGTGTGGGGGGAAGAGAGCAAATGGACACAAACATTGGATGGCTGGGAGGAGAGGGGATTGCAGCAGAGCAGGAGAGCAGGACCATCCGTCCGTCCATCCATNTCCTGTTTGGATTGTATGTTGCTGCTAAGCCTCTTTCAACAACTTGGTGACTTCAAAGAGACCATCCTGCTGCCCCCTTTCCTGAGGAAGGTCTGTGCCTAAACACTGAGTTTGCAATATCTTCCTTAGTGTTCAATTCAATCAGAGACTCAGATAGGAATCAATTTTACTTGGAAATGGCACAAAGGGTTGTCCTTGCTTCTAAGCTTCTATGGCTGCACTCAAAAGGTTTCATTGATGATGTAATTACTGTTCACACCAAACACTCAAAAGCATCATAAAATCCTTTGGCAGCCACCTGTATCACCCCTCCAACCTTTCCAAAGGGTTGCCCAGCACTTCTTGCAGCACAAAACCCCAAGAGGTATGTCATCCCTTCAAGTAAGCCTTTAAATGTGTGGGAAACAGCCAGAGATTGCTTCATATGCCTGTAGAACAAATCATTATCCAAACACACAAACACAGCTACTATGGGAAATTCCTGTAAATGAATTATAGATTATTATATCAGTTATTATTTAAATGAACAGAAATAAGCAAATAAACATATGTGTATACTTTTGTTTGCATAAAAACTATCTATGTAAACAATATATATTTAAACACATATATGTACATATCTGTTCCTATATCACACTTTCATTTATGGGTTTTCTGGCTGTCATCCCTCAAGTTGTGTTTGAAAGACAAACTGTGTCTTTGTTATGTGTGGCATAGTATCTTGAAAATTGATTTTCTGAAGCACTTTGAAAAGGGCAAAGGAAGAGAAATAAAAACAGTTCATCATGGCTCAGCAGAAGGATACAGACAGCACCAGAGGCTTCTATTGAGCATGTTTGTACCATGGCTCTGGTGTCCTTCCATGAGCTCTGAGAAGCTGGGAGGTCACGATTTGAATACCTTTAGAAAGGTAGTTTTATTTACTGTGTTCTGCAATTGTTTATATTTTGTATCTTTAACTTTTCTCCACAATTTTCCATCAGTTATGTTGGCAGTCATTCAGAAATGGAAAAAAATAATAATTTTAAAGCACTGTATAAAAAGAGGTAGTTACTGAAAGTACAGTACAGTCAACTGATGTGCAGTGCTCCAGACCAAAAGATATGTGCATCCCTTTTTGCCCTCCATGCTCCCCACATAGACAGAACACAGAGAGGGAGTGCCTTTCTTTCAGAATATCTTGGAAGAGGTTGGGAAGGGGACGTGGGCAGATGTGGGTAGATGGTGGCTCTCTGGAGGCAGTGGGTGTCAATGTCAGAGGAGCTGAGACAGTCCATCACATCAACTTCCACTAATCTAGAAAGATTGTCTGGCTGGAGTTATTCAGACTCTGTAACTGGCCAAAATCTGTTTATGTCAAGTCATCTGGACAAGAAGGGTGATTTTACAGGTTTTGTAGTGTTTAAGATGGAGAAACAGCCTTGCTATTTCTCTCCAGGGAATTACTGCAACAAGAATATTGAATATGTGCACTGTAACAAAATAATGTTAATCACTGACCTAATGACTGTTATTATCAGGATTAAATAGTAATTTTCTGTAAATTTGCTATCGATATTAATTATTGTTAATCAGCATCATTCTTAATGTTGTAGTTCATTGTGAAATCTCTTGAAGGCTTTATACTTTGAAAAGCTGTATTTAGCATTGCTTTGAGAAGTTTTCACTTGCATGAATATTTTAGTATAGTTTCTTTTTGGTTTGGGGATGTAGTGGCTTTACAAGTAAATGCATTAATGCTTGAATACTGTGTATGACCACCCTAATAGTGGGACTTATTAACAGTGGGCCTGATTCCTCTTCAAATCTTGTTCAAAATTTTTTATCTGTTCATTACTATAAAAATATCCTGGACTGTGTTTTTCTCTCAGATGACAGTTGCACTAGTTAGAAGTCTATACTTCAGTGATAATCCACAAATTAAAATAATAAATTGCAAACACTACAGAACCTAGAAGAAACCATTACAGTCTATTAGTTGCAGTTTAGAGTGCTAATGACATGCTAGCATCAGGCTTGTTGGGAAGGACACTACTTGACAGCCACAGTGCCATAGCAGCGCAGGTGCAAGCTGTGAGCTCCTGTCTCAGATGGATCAAAGCCTCTGTTGGGCAGCACAGGCTACAGAAAGACTTTATTCCCTGCTGCAGATGTCAGCCAAGCTCCTTATGGTACTCTACACACTGGGACCCAGAGAATTCACTGCTGGATATTGAATGTCACCTCTATTGTGACGGGATGTTTCCACCACACCTCATGTGATGGGACTGTACAGGGACTCCTCTCAGGTTCCATTTCTGCTGAAACTCCAGTATTGCAGTCTTAAAGGAGGTGAGCCGGAAAAAAAGTTTATGGGGATGAAAAGCCCATTGGATGATTTTGGACCCCAGAAAGAAATGCAGCATCTTACTCAAAAATTCCTTTTGGAGTGCCCAAAGACAAAAGGAAGAAGCAGGAGAATCAAGGACAGTCCAAGGCTGGGGGCAGAGTACACAGGGGGATGGATACTCCCTCCAGCTTCAGTTACAATGGCAGTGGCTGCCCCTCACAGCCCTCACAGTTTATTTCTGAAGGATTGATGAAGTGAGTGAGAAACCTCTCCTGGAAGCACCAGTTTCCTTTGTTCCACATCAACTTCTGTCTCCCCAGTCATAGACGGGAAAGTTGTGGCCTTTACTCTCTCTTTCTTAACTAGGAGAGGCAGCAGGTGATATGTCACAGGAGGCTGATGCAGAGCACACCTATAGCACTGCTTAAAGGGCTAAATTTGGGCAGGACACAGTGTGGACCCGATATTTTCTGAGCCTGAGAATTCCTAGCTCTTCCCAAGGGAAAATTTCAACAGTTTTCTTTTCCCAAAACCTTGTGTAAACAATATACCTTTCCCATAACAACAGGTGTTGTTTGCTATTTTTCTGTTAATTAGCCAATGGGTGAGGTGTCAGCCCTATAGACCAATAAGGTGCCTTCTTAGTGAAGCATGTTATAGAAGGGCTGAATGAATTGTAAATAAAGCCTTCTGATTTCTACTGCCTTCTGACTGGAGTCAAGCATCTTTATTTCGTGTCCTATTGCAACAGACACAGATCCTTACAAAATGTGAAAGCTTATAAGCTATATAGTTTAGGGCTGATATACTGAACAGACACATTTTTGTGTATTGCAGCACTTTAAAGCACTCTCTGGAGGATACTTCACTGGTGCTATTTCTACATGCAGTCACGTGCTTACAGTGCACACACAGTGCAGTATCTGGTCCCTGGCTACTCCTGCTGCATTTTCATTTGCTGATCCCAACTGCTTGAGCCTGGTGTAGGTACCCACATGCTATGCCTGGGGCAGGAATGTTGTTACAGTTTCAAAGCAAACACTCCCTTTCTGCCTGGAGCAGCACTGAGGCATCCCTTTGAGTTCAGTCCTCACAGCCTTCAGAAAGAAGGTTGAAATCAGAAAGAATGAAGAACCCAAATAAAAGACGAAGCCTAAGAACTCTACCTCACAAAGCTTTTTCTGACACAGATGGGAGGAGATGTGCAGCATTTGCAACTTGTGAACTTAGAGAGAAACATTTCTTTTGAGTGATGAGGGGCCTCCTTTTGCTGCTGGCTGCTGTGACAACCTCTGGAAACATGGTGAGGCAGAGCAGCACGTGGAAGAGAGGCAAGCCTGTAGCGCAGCATATACAATCCGGCTATGAAAATCATTTCCACTGGGTGTCACTTGTGACCACGAGTTTAGCAAAGCTGAAGCAGTAAGCGTTTCTTAATTCTCAACAGAAATATCCAGGCTTGTGGAGAACCATGGTCTTGGTAGCTTCTGTTTTAAAAGTCAAGCCCTCAAGGGGCTTATCTCATACTTCTTATACCCCTGTTGTTTGTCCATAGAGTAGTGGCCAACAGCAGAATGATGAAGCACAACACTGTTCTTGAACCTGGCCTACACTTCAGGTGTTTCTTCTTGTTCTGCAGCCTTTTGAGAAAGGGCTGTGAGGCCCTGGGAGATCTTATAAATGGTCTGTCTCCTTTCTGGCCTCTGGGAGACAGATTTTATTTCTTAGTTACTGTGATTGTAATCAGAGCAAGATTCAGTGCATCTACTATTTACCAATATTCTGAAGAGTTGACTTTTGCAAGGTCGCAGGATCCTGAAAGCTGCTAGAGTGTTGTCTGAGAAACCTGCTTAAATTCATGAAGGAGAAATGCTATGAAACTGTGATCCAAAGCAAGATAGGGGAAGGGAGAAAGGCATTGGACTAGCAGAGCCAAGGCAAGACAGCTTTCTTTCAGTGTAGGGATTGAATATGCAGCCAGGCTGCTGTACTTGTGAAAAATGCCACTTCTGCAAGCACTGCACTTGTCCTTCTTTCCTCTCTTGGTGGATCCATCTGTGGCTCCTGCATTGCCACTTACGTGTGGGAAGCAGGCATATACAGCATGATCCACTAATTTCACCTTCACCAGTACCAGTCATGAGGCTCCTCCTCAGCTACTACCAACCATTCACCTTTCTGTCACATTTCACCGCCCGTCCTCCCATGTCTTCTCTTCATCTTTAAAATTGCTAAACATGTCCTAGCACTTCCTTTCCATGTCAAGAACTAGGCCCAGCTCTTGGCAGGAGCCAACTTTGTGTGTGAGGAGTAGGTTACCCTGGTTTCCCCAGCCACTTTTTTCATCACTGGTGTAGCATGCTCTATTTTCACTCATCAGTGCTAGTTTTCACACCAAACACTAACATCATCCCTAAAAATTTAATATAACACGTGTTCCAGCGGGATTAACAGTGTCAGCTCCTTGCTGGACAGCAGATCTATGAGGGGTTTTGTCTGCTGAGTTTCTCTTCCCACAGCAGTATGATTTTCCATATCTCCCACGCGCAGCCCCCCAGCATCGCTGTCTGGCCTTTTCCCAGGACATGCAGCCCTGCAGCTAATGCAATGGTGCTATCCTTCCCTACAGACCCCATCACCAGGCAGCTGGAGTGGGAAGCCAAGATGAGAGAGGAATTCAGTGGCTTAAAAGTGGCTGGGAAAGAGTGGAAATAGGCCAATAAAGTGCAGGAGTCATTTCAAGGAAATTATGTTACTTGTTTTCAGGGTCAGTACTTAAATAATGGACTTCACACAATGCTCTAAATCTCTACTTAAGTATAAGCATATGGAAAGTATTTTGGGATAAATTAAATTCATAAATTATGGTTTCTCTGTTTTCACTCAGTCTTCCCTTTTCTTGATGATTACTACTTCAGTTCTACCTCATTTCAGGGGCTTTCTGCCTTGCCATACAGAGGACATGACAGCAGTGTATCTCAAAGGGCTCAAGTTCTTCTCCAAAAGGACTTTGGAGCTTCCCAAGTATCACCAAGAAGAGAAAGAGAACAAAAAGCTGTGCTCAGGCAGACACAAATGACAGTGTGGTAAGAGAAATAGCATATGCTAATGTCTTTCCAGAGCTTGGATTTGTGCTTTGCTCCTGAGGCAGGATGAGCGAGGCAGGGAGCTGGATGTGCATATGCTCCCAGGGAAAGACCTCTGCACTTGACAATGGATGCAGCCATGGGCTTGAAAGAGTTAGTAGATGCCCTTTTTTCTTTTGAGACAAGGTACAGCTCTGAAGTGCTTTGCCTTCAAGTTGCCAGGTCTCCAATTCTCATTTTGCTTCTGCATAATCTTTCTGTTCTCCTCATCAGGGTGTTCATTGTGTCCCAACTTTCCACAATTTTTGACTACTCTGAAGGTTGTTGTCCTTATCTGCTTTTGACAAAGAATCTTCACTGTGATTTGTTGTACACCAGGGCTTACAGTCTTCCTTCAAGATCTCCCATCTAGAACTGGTTAGAAAGTAGATTTCTTGTCCCAAGAGAAAATTCATGGTTTAAATGTTTTTATTGTAAAGGAGGCCAGAAAAGTGATTTTATTACAAATTACTTAAATGGTGTTCCAAGGGAGATTTGCCCAGCTTTGATCCTCTCTCTTTACTCCCATTTCTCCTTTTTGTCTTTTGTCTTTTTTCTTTTTCCTTCTCCATTAAATAATGTAAATATCACTTTGAATAATACAATAAAATTATCTGTAAGAAATAACTTTGACTTTGGATACAGGAAATATACAGGCCTATTTGATGTACTTTTGATGGTAAAACAAATGCAAGAAGATATATTCTTATGTTGATAAAGTGCTGTCCCCCTGAAAAAAAATTAAAAGTTTTTGAAAGTTAAAAGCTCAAACCCTTTCTAGCAAGCACTTTGAGAATAAAGGCTAGCCTCAGTTTGTGTGGGGAAGCTGCCTTGCTCTTGAGCTGTGGCAGAATATGAAGGGGATATTGAGTCTACCTTAGTTTGACAAAACCACTTTTTCTTCCTGACCAAGATGAAGGCTCAGCCCTCTTCCTCTCAGAGACAGAGGACAGAAATGGACAGAAGGGAGAGGGAAGGTGAAGTGTGAGGTTTTCCCACTTCAGTCCACAGGGAGCATAATTTCGTAGCCAGGGTTACAGACAGAATCTATATGAAGATTGGGCTAAATTTTTGAGGTTTCCTCTCTCAATAGTTTCACATTTTCCATGCAGAGAGACAGGGTTGGGATATTTTCCTTTGGAGATGTGTGCATCTTTGAAGTGGCTTCTTAAGTTTGAAGTATATATAAGACAGCATGAAAAAGAAGTGACTTACACTGTTTCCTTTAATACGACAAATCCATTTTAATAACTAATTGCAGTATCAATGCTGTTTTTGACCAGTTCTGCCACATAAGAGTTTTGTCTACTAGCATTTAATACCATTTTATTCTGTAGTCTCAATTGTATTTCAGATTCTTTTATGAAATGTTATATTTCTGATTATTTCATAAATGAGCCTCTGGCTTGACATATGGATAATAACAAGGGGTAGACAGGCTGCTTCAAGAACATTTTCTTTTCTGAAAGTTGCATGTGACTTAACAACACTATACCTAGTACAACTATTGCATCTATCAGGTGTCATTATTTTCACGGCAGTCACCAAATTATCTGTAGTACCAGAAATGAGGGTCACTTATTTTTCTCTGTTACCCCTGAATTTAATTTAATTTATTTATCAGGCTCTAGAGCCTCAAACAGATGGCCTGCAAGTAAAAAACATATCATGCAAAATTATTACTTTTGACCTCAGATTTTATGCACCCAAGGCCTAAAATGATCTGGTTTTATCCTAATATAATTTTCTATTTTCATTTTTCAGCTGAAAGAGCTGAACAGCCTATTTAAACCCAACAATACATTTCTACATTATACAGAAAACTTTGCCACTTCTGCTATCATGAACACACACAACTCTTTACCAGAACACTTGATAACATTAAGGTTTTCTCTTAAAACTGAAAATTTTGATTTCAAGTGTCTACCTCTCACTGCATTAAGCATCAGCTATCTGCTGGATACAAACTCAGCAGTTCCCTTGGGGTGTGTCTCGTTTTGTCTCTTTTCCCCGGGATGCCTGGTACTGGGATTGGCCTTTAAAACTATGTGGCTAACTATACCTTCCATTCTTTTTCTAACATAGCTATGAGAAAGGATTGAGGAAGGGTCTGGGTTTGTGTTCTTTCATCATTTAAGTGGCAACTTGTTGAAAGCATGAGGGCAAGAATTAAGCAATGCAGAAGGAAGAGTTTTAATTGCACTTTTAAACTGTTTACTGTGTATCTTTTGATGCTGCTATTTACTTCCAGTGTAAAAGAGCATATGGAGCAAAAGAAGATTGTTGAATATTGTAAACACCACTTTCTTTAATAAGCCGTAATATCTCGTTGACAAATATATCTGAGATTTCTAGGATTTTTTCCACAAAACCTTAGATAGTTCCTGCTTAGCAGGGTTTGAGAAAAAGAATAATAAGGAAAAACCCTTAAAAAACAATAAAAGCCTTTTTTAGACTTATGGAAAAGGAAAACAAACTAATCTTTAAAAAATTAGGAAAAAAATACGGTACAAAGCCTTGGCACCTTCAGATGACATAAGGCCTTTCAATCTGTTGAAGAGAATTTTTCTTGATTGTCTTACGCAGATAACAAGCTTTCCCCCCCTTGTCTTATGCTGCACACACACTCCTGTCAGTATCAGCATATTCTCTTGTCTCCTTTAAGAGAAAAGAAAAAAGCAGCACAAATTCATGGCTATGTCACTTTATACTGATGGCAAATGGACCTTTAAATGTATGACAGTCAGAAGAATTTAGCAGACTATTTGAAGACAAAAAGAGAAGGAGGTCAGGATTAGTTTAAACACAGAATTTTAGCTTCTAACTACATTTGATCTTATCTTGAAAGAAATTATTTAATGTATTATTGAATGGAAATGGAAAGAGCTGGAAAAATCTTAAAAGTCATCTGACACAGCATTGAATTTCCAGCATATTTTTGAGTGTGTGTCTTGGAAAAAAAGCAAACAGCTACAATTTCAGCCCTGCTTTCCAGAAGGAAAAAGTATTTGCACAAAGGTTTGTTGCTGATGAATGAGAGCTACCTCAGAAAAAAGTTTACTGTGTACAAATGCCTTGCACATGGTAGAGTGAGAGGAGCATTCTTCAGTAAATACAGCAAAATGAGCTTTGAATCTGCAGTGGGATATTGATGAGACAGCCAAGGTTGGTTTTGTTGTACACTGACCGTGCCAGAACACCCAGCAAATCTGCATCTTGCTCACTCTTTCCTCCCTATTTGGCTGCTCAAGACACTTATTTTCATTTTCATATGGTTACTATTCATCCAGTATTTTTCAAAGCCTGGAATTATGTTAAAAGCAGATACTCAGTTATGGAAAAAATTCTCTAGGTTGTGTTAACTTAATTTTTAAAAAAATAATGGAATTAAATATTATTATACTTTATAGCAAAAGATTCAACTATCTAGCAACCTGCAACTCTGTTTATCTTGGTATTTCATGAGCACAACAAACCAATAATGTAAAAGAACAGAACAACCTCTTAATAGCTAAACCAAATTTTTTATCTTGCTATATAATAGTAACAGATGCAATTCAGGTAAGGTGTGGATTTGGGGTAATAAATGAAATTCAAGCAACTCACTGTCTTTTTTAGTATTAAATCTGGAAGAGTAGTACTTTCACCTGCCACAATTTGCTTTACCTTTCTTTGTATTTCTTCCCCAAGTCAGGTATACTCCACATACTTCAGTAAACCCCTTCCAGTTATGTAGCCAGAGTCTCCATCTGCAGTCTTTCTTTGGGATTGAGAAGCCCTTGTCTAGTTCAAAGGGGTCCGCAAACCACATCTGTTAAGGAGTAAGCCTGGCACTGTTGAAGAGGAGGGTGCCTGGGTGGTAACCTCTGTGGACAACCCTTCCCCTTGCTGCTTTTCACCTCATGTACCAAGTTAGCTTGCCTGAAGTCAGGTTGCACACACTGGATCTGCTCCGTCCACGAAGGCTCTCTGGTGTTTTCCTAGGTGGCTCTTACTCCATCTCCTTATAGTTGATACACATCCAGTACAACTATTGCTACATGTGTCAGCATTCCGTGAAACTAAGAGTGAGTGTTCGCCCTGATGCATAGTGTGGTGAATGACAAGGAGTAGGTCTGTGGTTATGGATTAATAGTAGGGAAGTGACTTCAACTTTCACTGCATCCAAAGCGGGACGGCTGCAAACAGCTTGTGCTGTGCATCCCCTCTGCAATACAGACTATGGCATGGGTGGGGACGGAAGTAAAGGAGTAGGATTGGGCTGGGAATGCAGCACCAAACCCTTTTCCAGTTTGCGGAATATAGATTCACAGAACCATAGACTCATTTAGATTGCATAAGAGTTTTAAGATTATCAAGTCCAGCTGTAAACATATACATTTTAACTTCAATGTTCTAATTATCCACTGCTTTAACCTTGCTAAGACTTCAAGCATATGGTAGCCCCATCAACATGGAAAGTGCCAGAACAAGCTATTCCTGCCAATCAACACTTCGCATATGTCCATGTAGACGTAAACAACTGCACAACTGCAAGGCCAATGTGTGAGCTTGGGATGTAAAATAGGCCATTAACAGAGAAGCACATCTGCTGAAGGATCATGTCTTTGTGAGGTACATTTCAGTTAAAGTTATCAGACAGAAAACTCAAAACTCTCCTGCTCACAAAGCTTGTATAACCTGTACCACTTAGAGGAAGCAAAAAATGAGCAATTTTTGTGAGCTGATTTAGAGAAAAGGCTTTTAAAAAATAATACTTGAATTGAGAGATGCTCTTTAAGGAAATGTATTTAATATATTTAGTAACACTTTTTTCAGCCACATAAGTATTTGTCTTATGCTGGATTTTTACTGTGAGATAAATGTCACTTAAAGAAAGACTTTTAAGATGCAATTCTTTGCTTGACATTGTCCCACTAACTCTTTTACTAGGACCTTTGCAGACCATAGGTGCTAAAATATCTTAAAATGCACTTGCAGCAGAATTCCCCACTAGTGTCCAGCTTAAAATTGGATTTCATTCTTCCCCAGAAGAAAGACATGAGCATCCTGTGTCTCATACAGACATATATTGTGTCATCAACAACACTTGAACTACCATTTCCCACAGAGGCAAAAGTAAAACCTTAACTATGCAAGATGCAATGTGAGCAATCCCACTGATAAGGCTGGGAGTAGCTGACAGTGCAGAGTTAAACTCACAGTTGGCTTGGCAGCTGCCTTTTTGTGTATCTGTCATGACCCCTGATCTTCCCACAGACAGAAAGAAATCTTTCCATATAACCCCTCTATATATCACTTCTTCCAGGAATTGTGGATCTGTCTTATTTAACAATAATGGCCAATCAACCTGACACTTTATATTGGTATGAACAGTGATTAAACCTAACACTGTAATTCCCTCCCCTCCCTGCCCCCCTCCAAAAAAAAAAAAAAATTCCTTTCTAAAAAAAAAGGGATTAATGACATTAGGTAATCCAGTGTTTCTTCAGTACACTGTTAATTTCCTTCACCCACTTATTTCAAATTAAATGAAAGTCATTAGTGCAACTTCTCATTTTGTTCTAATGAGGCATGTATTGATTTATAATGGAGATTATTTTCTTTAAGATTAAATGCATTTTGGGATAAATTATTAGAAAGCCTGACAGTGCACTAATCTTCGTTTTGCTCAGGCAACATATTCACTTTTTCTTCCCCATGGCTGCTACGAATATCTGGAAATATACCATTGGATGATTAATTATCATCATGATTTGACAGTTGGATCTGCCTGGAATCTTTTCAAAGGTACTTGAAAGTGAGGGTCAGAATCAGGCCTAATTGTATAGCATTTTGAGACAGCCCAAACAGAGGATTGCTCTGAAGTTATTCTTGATGCATTTGAGATGGTTTGATGTGAGAAACTCTCTTGCAACCCAGAGGTCTAATCCATGTGCAGAGCAAGGTGCTCCTTTAATCTTATGTGTTGCTGGTCTGCATGCATAGATCATCATGCTTTGTTACATAAAAAGCCAGAAACATGGGAAAGCAGTTCTGTGTTTGCACAAGCACTTATCTCAGAACCTGGGGGTCAAGAGAAACCAGGGGAGTCTTGGAGTGCCTGCAAGAGACACTGGCATTCTGTCTTGTTTCTCAATAAGACCATTTTCATGGCAGAGCCAAGAGCTGTAATTTCCATTTAGCAGGTCACAGTTGCTTTCCAGAATAATTTTCAGGTCTATAGAACAAGCTTGAGTGTTTTATTTGAAAACATGTGAAATGCTTGGTATGTATTTCAAAAAGACCTTCCCAACAGCCAAAGCCACTAAAAATGTTCGCTACAACCTGTAGCAAAATGTAGGTATGTAACAGAAGAGTTTGAAGCTAAATTCCCTTCTCAGTTATCTTGGGTCACAGGCTTTATAACTGATTAGAGACAAGGAATGAGCTCTCCTTGACACTAACAGCAAGAAAAATCACAGTCTGAGAAGTGGTTGAGTTGAATTGATCATACAGAATTCATACTCAATTCACCTCACAGTATGACAGATTTAATGCCTGCTAGTACAGATTTATGTAATTGGTGTTTAACTTATACAGAACCTCAAGCAGGCCAAAACCATTCTTGGTGTGTCCTAGGAAATTTCTTTGGTGTGTCCCAGGAAATTTGCATCTAAAGAGAGCCAGGACATGAGATCTCTGCTGGGTCCTCCATCCTACTGTAATAGGTGAAGCCCCAACTCAGGAAATGTCTACAGGCTGAGGAGCACATTCTCATTCAGTGAAATACTCCCCAAGAGAAGCAGCACTCCTCCCTAACTCCCACTACTTTCTGGCCCTGTACCTCCAGTGTGTCTATCAGCCTGCAAGACACAGGTGCTTCCCATCAGGCCAAACACATCCCAACATCAGTGGAAAAAAACTCAGGCTGGGCCCCATCATCGTGCACAGAGGGGACCCATTACTCCAGAGCTCTAGAGAAATTCCTCCTCTCCAATCAGCATGGTAATTAACTAACAATCCCACTCCTAAAATTACATAAAATCCAAGTATATTTCAGAAGTGAAATTACTGTCAGCAATCAGCTATTGTTTTTTCCATTTTGCATGAAAATGAAGAGGAGGCACCAACTTAATATTTTAGCCCAGTTCATCTTTGCTCCTTTGTACAGGGAGGCTTCTACAAATGGTCCCTGGAGTTAACTTTAAATCTTTCTTGAATATCCACACAGAGAGCAAAATTTCTCCAAAGCTCAGGAATATTATATTCTCTGTAACTGAAAAAAAAGAGGAAAATTGCGGTGGAGGTATTAAGGCTAAGGCAATCCTACATGACAGTGAATTTTCATCTCTGTGCAATTTCTGGAAAAAAATGTTTTTCTTCTGCTAACAAAGAACTGATTTTTCTTAGGTTCCACCTTAAGCCTCTCACAGTCGGTTTCACTCTCTGGTGCACTGCAAACTTTAGATGCAGCTTTATAATCTCCTGCTCCAAGTGTCCAAGCTCTTCCAAGTTTAGGTGTGTTTCAACCACAGGTGTTAAGAACAGTTGTTGTTCATTACATAAGGAGGCACTTTCGAGCCAGGACTTCAATCTGGAAGCAGCTACGTATCAACAGGAAAATTGTACTAACCTCTGCATTTGCAGAAGTATGAGTCATGAGAGATGTAGATGACATCAGTCCTACAGAAACTTGGATTTCGCTTCCAGGAAAATACACATATGAAAAGAAATTGAAAGGTTTTCTTCACTTGAAATGCCACAAAAATTCGCACATCTCTTTCTAAAATTCTCTTTTCTTTCAAAAAGGCTGTATTTAAGAATTTTCCTGGAGAGAAGAGGTAAAATATCTGCTGTTTTCTAAAAGACCAGAAGTATCATTTTGGTCTAAACTTTGCTCTTACTGAGAATGTTTTTTCTCTGTGATAAAGCATAAATAGAATTAATTTGCAGTCAGTCTAGTTCGCATTTTTGCATGAGCAGAGCTTGACAAATGGCTCTGAAATTTAATCATGGTTTGGTTACCTTTACAACATTTAAAGGAATCAGCTTTGTCCTGTCCCCACTGCCTGGAAAAGAGAAAGCAAAACAAGCAAACTCACCTAATGCTTTCTTTGCCTCCAGAGCTGTGTGTAATCCCAGAATACTTAAGACACTATAACCATAATAAACTGCTGGGCTTTTAAAAGAAGACTGCTTTAATGTCTTTAATAGAAAACACATGTATATACTCAGCATTTTTCTAGTCATGCTTTTCTTTACTATACTATACTATACTATACNATACTATACTATACTATACTATACTATTATTATAGAATGTAATTTTAAAAATATTACTATAGAATTCACCTCACAGTATGGCAGATTTAATGCCTGCTAGTACAGCTTTATGTAATTGGTGTTTAACGTATACAGAACCTCAAGCAGGCCAAAACCATTCTTTTAAGCTCTTTTTGAGCTTAATAATTGAGCCAGTATTCAATCAGTGCCAGATAGTGTATATGTCTGCCTGAATAGGCCATCTACTCTGATGCTGACACACATATTCAACAAGCCAAATTTCACTCCTAAGAAATCACTAGATGCAGGTAGCTATTTATAAATTTTGAATTCCAGAAAGAGCTTTTGTGATCGTGTAGTCCAAATTTCCATGCAGCATAAGATGTTGAACCTAAATAATTTCTACATCATGTGTTGATTCATTTTTGAACTATATTAAATCTTTCGAAAGACACACAATGTAATGACCTCTCTCAAAGGGATAAACAACAACAAAAAAGACATTTCTTTCCAGATGTTGATATTTTAGCCAGATATTTTAGCATTTTAGAGCTGAATTCACAGTAGCAGTTTTAACTATTTTCAACTTTTTTATGCTCTATGTTCCCAGACAATGTAAAGGTTTCTACATATAATTCAAGAGGGGAAAAGTGTATCCCTCCCATACCTCTCCCTACACCACAGAAGAAAAAAAAAAGAGGAGGGAAACGAACACCATTAAAAATAAGTACTGATTTCCTGATTTCCTGAGAGTTTGAAGTCTGAAATATGTGATAATGTGGAAAGTATTTGAAGTGGTAAAATGGGCCCAGCTTCATAGTAATTCAAATGGAGACACTTTATACAGCATTCTGTTTAACATAAGGACTTCTTCAACCAATACAGACATAAAATTTTGTGTAAATCACAAGTGCGATATTTTAAGTTTAAGTAAATTCCAGTGAAAGCCATTACACTGACAGCACTGGAAGTCCACAGCCTCAACTTACCTGGAAGTCTGGTCTAAGGCCATGAGAAGCACATCATTGAAGGAATTCAGACCTGAGATCTGACATGTGACAGGCAGGAAACACAAGCTAAAATAATTTCCAAATGAGTAACTGGAGACCAGCTTTGTCTTCCTTCCTGCAATTTCACACTCTTTCATTTCTGGAAGCACATGGCAAACAGCAGCTATGCCTATGAAGAGGGTCACGTTGATATATTTCCCCTCATTTTCTGTGCCTTTTTAGGTATAACAGCCTTCTTGAGCACTTGGCTAGCCTTTCCCTGCTCCCAGAAGCCTTGACAGAATGTGCTATATCATACAAACCTCCTTCCTCCTCTCTTAGCTATGAAAAGCAGTAGCCTCCTGGGGAATAAATTCTGATTCTCTGCAAAGACAGTCTGTATGTGTCAAACATGACAACAACCATCCACAGAATCCAGCTTTGCTTTTTTCTTCCTCAAAGTGTTACTCAATAGGAGAAAATTCCCTGCATACATTCTACCGTTTTTGCCACTAAGCCTGATGAGTCCAGATCCTCTGATGGCAGTTTTTTATCTACCTGTATTTAGGTCCTTAAAGTCCAAAGGCCAGGATAGCATTGGGGTTTTTACACTCTTTCTGTCACAGTGTGAGGAATTTGTTCTTCCAATCTTTTCTCTCCATGGCACATGCCATCTGGAATAGAAGACATGACATGCCACTGGCCTAGGCAGAATCGATTTAGTAGTATCAGAGTATCTCCCCTTTGATGCTTTGTGACAATGTTATGATATTCCCTTATCTTTGGAAGGTACAATTTCAGGCTGTAACTAATGAATGGATGTTTCCCAGGCTGGCTCAGAGGAGACAGGTCACAAGCTGGCTCACACCTGTGCTATGAAAGAAGCCTCACCAGAGTATCTATGAGGCTTCCCTCAAAACATAAAGCTGTGAGATGCACACAGGAATTTGGAAAACATGGCTTTTGAAAACTGGTGGTGTTTTGAGGGCAGATTTCAAGGACTGTCCATGGTTAATGTAAGCAGAAGATTTACCACAAGCAGAGAGTTTGCGTGTGACCTGAGCTGAAAATAGCAGTTGCCTGGGAGGCTGCTGTGGTAAATGACCTTGCTCCTGTATTTATTTTCACTCTTACTTAGGCCCCCATTGAATAATAGCAGAGTAGATGGACCCTCAGTCTGATGTAGCCCAAGCTCTCCTGCACTCCTGTGTTATGACCTCTCATGGAATTTAAAATCAGAGGAGGTGAGATGTAGGAAAGATGGAAGATTACATCAAAGAAGAGACAAGTCCAAACTAGGATCACAGACTTTAAAAACTAAACAAATGTAGTGTTCCTCTTTCCTTCACAGAACTGTTCAGCTTCCAACACTAACTCTGCCCTCAATATCCACATGGCTTCTCTTTTGCCCAGTAGTTAGCTTTCTATGGATATTTTCAGCTATATACTGGTATCCAGATATTATACATGTTTATAGATAAAAAAAACCACAGTCCAGTCCTGTGGAGGACACTGAGCCCCAGCAGACCAGCAATTGCAGACTATGTTGGTTTCTGTGAAAGCACACACTGCTCAAGGACCTTCCCTTTGATGTATTTTGCAGGAAAAAAATAACTATAATAATGATAATAATAATTTTCCTAGGGCAGGAAGAAAAGGAAATACATTAATATAATAAGATACAACTGAACTAAAAACTGGGCAAACAAGATACCTAGGAAAGCAAAGCTTTCATAGGAGGCTATGATGGGAAAAGAAATATGGAAACACCTGAAATGGTCCATATTTTCCCTTTACTTCCTTCTGAGTTCTATTGAGTTTTTGTCTAGTTCTTTCTATTGCCTGAACAGAAGTGTGCCTTGACAGCTTTTGGACAAGTTGATCCAACCAGTCCTACAATCTCACCTACTCCATAACTTAAATTCAGCCAGGTCTGTGAGGCTGTATCTTAACAAAGGACAGATGACCTGGTCCTCCAAGGTCTTTTACACATTTGGTAATTCTACTGAACGTATGAGAAAGAGATGTGCAAAGAGAACAGAGATCACTGACTCTGATGATGGAACTCACAATTGGGCCAATTCCTGCAGACACCTGTCTTCGCAGTAGTACGTTTTTGCTCTATAAAGGCCAGCTTAGATTGGTTTTCATTTTTCCTTGTAATGACATATTTTATAACTAGGTACCTAGGAGTGGTGCTGCTGGTGTGGCTAACAAAGTGGTTGTAGCGATTACATTTTGGGTTTTCTAATGTTCTGTATATTTTGTTGTATGTTTGTAATGGTTTGTTCCTACACCCCCATTCCCAAACCACTGATGGTGTTTCCCTTGTGATAGACCTTGTCAATCACCTTGGGAGATCTGGAAGATTCTCGGGAAGGATTTGACCCCTAGGATTTGACAAGGTACTCTGGTACCACCTTCTTTCATTGTTGTGTTAAGTTCCCCCATTCTGGGTCACATCCCCCCCTCCCCTTGGATTGGTTCCAAGTTCTCCCCTGCTCAGTGTACGCCCCCTGTACTTAAGGTGAGGACAGAGGGGCTGCTGGGACTCTCGCTCTGGGGCTCTCGCTCTGACCCTCTCACCCTCTCTGCTCTGTCCATCTGCACATGGAGGTAACTGGGTGGAATAAAGCCAGGTGAAACCCAAGCAGAGTCCACTCTTTGTTCCATGCCGTAGACCACGCTTCAGCCTGAGGTTCAGACCCATCAAGCCTCTCTTATATAGGGGCCAGGGAGCGAGCTAGCCGGTGAAGCAGCTCCCAGGGCGTCTCTATAAGTGGTTACAGGTTTCAATACTGTGTTGACAAGCTCACTGGGCTGGAAAACTGTAAGAATCCTCAAATCCTTCCCCTGCAGTTTATTTGTTCCTCTGATGACCAACCTCCCCCTGCTTCCCAGCCTTCCCTGCCCACCACGGGACAGGTTGCACTGAACAAAGGATGGCTCTCAACAAGTCTTCTGCAATTTAAAACAGTGACATGACTTGGGCTATAAACCCTTAGTCTGGTCACTACATGAGATTTTGTGAAAGGACTTTTTTCTTTGATGGATAGTTATGGCTATCTCAAAGAGGCACCAGGGAGTTTCACCATCGTGAACATTTAAAACAGCTTTACAATTTTGTATATGCTCTTAGGAGTGAATCAAAGTGAAAGGGTCCTTTCCTTTCTATTTCCTCCTTGCAAAACCCTAAGTACCTGTGTACTGAAGGTAATATGTCTGCAGGTTGTTTAGTTCAAAACTTTCTCCTACTCCTCTCCACTTCCCCACTATTTGTCTAAATTCCATCATCTATTTGTGGAATTACTTCTACCATTACTAATTGCCAAGTTTCAAGGAGAATGTTTTTTTAATAACTGGATACCAGCCAAAACAAGTGTATCTAAACCTCTCGGCTGTGTACCTATTTCCAGTTTTACTGCTGCTTAACCTCAAGGAACTCAGCTTTGCTTTGAAACAGTTCATTGTTTTCAGTCATACTTACTTCTAATTCCCTTTTATAATTTAAGGGAAGGGTCTACCAGTTTTATAGAGCTGGTGAACAGCATAATTATAATGGATGAATATATCTGATTTCCTAACTTAAATGCGCATTTTCACCATCATGACCCAAATTTCACGCTGCTCAAAGTTAAGATGGTCTAAGTCTTTGCATTTAACACACTGTAAGGAATCTTAACTCAGAATTAAAACCACTTGAGGGAGCAGGAGTTTACAAGAGAAGGGTTGGGGTACTGTGGTAAGTGAAATCAGTAGGAGTTGTTCTTCTCAACATTAATGGCTGTTAGATTGGGCAATTGGTAGAAGCAAGACTAATTTCTTGAAAACCTGTGTCTGTCATCAGGATGAACAGTGTGAGGTATGCTCAAAATGACAAGGAAGTCAACTGGCTCAGATTTGCCAGTTCCCACACAGAGACAGTTTCCATTTTGTCTGAGAGCTCTAAATTCCACTGCTGTTAGAATAAATGGGCAAAGGAGATATTAATATCCCCATGAAAACACATTGAACTGTTTATCCAACTCAGAAAGCAAAGGAAACTGCACTCAAAAATCCTTTCAAGGCTGTTTTCTTTCAAGCCATGATGTGTTGGTCCAATATGAAATCAGAGCAATTTCCCTGATAAATGTTGATCATGATCTCAATTTCTTCCCAAAGTCAGTAAGGGAGAGATAGCCTAGAGCACCACAATTTCAGGCCAGTTCTTCCTCACATACAACCAGCGTGAGATGAGACTTTTACTTTAATGCATCCCATGAAAAATCTCCTTGAACAAACTGATGGTGACATTAGCATGATCAAAACTTGGGTGAAGCTCACAGCAGAATAATACTCAGACACAGTTTTCTGTCCCTCAAGGACAGCATGCTCTCAATATGAAGAAGTTCCCCCAGTACTACATTGCAGCAGTCCTGTGTCCTTGCTCCTCTTCAAGGCCTTGGCTTCAATGGAAAACTTTGTGCTTGGGTAGCTGTTTGTGCTTACAGACCCATGACTGTACACAGAGGGATCTGCCCAGGCATGTCTGTGATTTAATTGTGCTTTCTTGGCATAATGGAAAAGAGATACCTGTTTTCCTGATCACCTAGGAGAAACAATTATTACACCTGACACTGCTTCAGTGTTATGGTAACCATCTCTGTGGCATCTAAATGGCTTCTAAGATTAAAATCTTCCTCACTTCAGAGCTCCTAGAACAACAGGCTCTTTTTCCTTGTACTTGTATGCACTGTGCACTTTATTTCAAGCACTATGGCTCAGTGGAACAGGTCAGATCATAAGATGATAGAACATCAGTTGATTTTTCTTTTAAAAAATGGGAGAAATTACTTTCTTTTGGATGACTAACAAAGGTATCTGTCTTTGAAAAAATGAGACTTCTCCACTTCCAATATTCTTCTGAAATGCATTATAACTGTAATATTTTAGGGACTGCAGTTGTACTCTTTTACTGACCTCAAGTAAATAAAAGGGATAATTTGATTGTTTTATTAGTGACACCCGTTAATTCTCTGAGCCAACAGCTTGACTGATCATGATTATTAAAATTAATATTAACTATGCAAGTCTCAAAATGCTCTTCTACCTTTTGCTTCTGTGTAATAAGCATATTCAAATATTCTGCAATTTTTTTAATGTTAAAAAAATCTAATTCAACAGAAAGAGTGTTTATTATTCCATGATTATTTCTAAAGTGTTGAGAAAAGAGAAATGGAAAGTAACACTTTTGTCCATATTCATACATTTTCTAAATGTGTTTGTCACTACTGTATTGATTCAAGTATGATGAAATTGGTAGTGAGGGATAATCCTGTAGTGGCAGAACCAGGATGGGAATACAGGGTGAATGATTTTCCCTTGATGCTCCTGAATACTGCTCCTAAAGGATAGCAATGAAAGGAAGAAAAACACAAAGGTGGGAAAATGTTGAGAGAAAATACACTGTGCCCATTGGCTTGAAATGTGAAAGGAAGTCTCAATACCAGATAATGCTACAAAATTCACCAATATGCATGAAGTTTGATCTTGGCTGTAAATACGCACCTTTGGCTACCACCACTATGCCAATTTGCAAAAACAACAGCAATGACAAGAAGTAACCCAACACAAAACCAGCATTGTGAGCGTATCTCCGCCAACAGACGGCACGTTTTGTCTGCTCACTTCATCTGTCGGAAGACATCCCTCCTTACCAGAAAAATCACCTCATGCCACACCCTGTGTTCCTAAAAAAGAGATGATTGTACAGCTAAGCAGGCCAATCATCTGAGAACAACTCCTAAGCACGAGAAATCCTTGCACAGGGCTGCTATGAAATGGCACCATGGAGAGTCATGGTTAGTGACAGACTTAGGGGCAGGGGGCAGGTGGGGAGGAGGGGATGCAAGGTCAGATGGGCAGAAACACGTTAACATGTTTTTTTCTGAAGTAAACTGATTGTGGTTCTAATTTAATTGGCTGATACTGGGGTTAATTCAAGTTTTAATTAGCAAAATGTTCATATTAATTATAATTCATATTGTCATGGAAGGCTGTTAATTGGTGTAATTAGCAGTATTGCTAGCGTCCCTGCATGCTATGGAAAATAGTTTCCATGACTAATGTGAGTAACCTCTCCTTGGAATTGCTAATCCATTATCTTCTGACTTCCTTTCCCACTGCTGTGGCAGCATTGTCCAAGTTTGCTTGTTTGCATCACATCTCACAGGCTGGGTTACCTGCCAGTGATGGGAGAACCAAAACCCTGCACAGGTGACTCTCCACCTGGACACAGCAGGGGCATGAAGAGGGGGTCAGCAAGCAGTGACTTTGCCAGCACAATCGAAGGGCAGGCTCGTCCCATCCTCACAGCAAGGCAGAACACTGTCATGCTGTTTTTCTTCAGCTAAGACTCAGTTGTCCTATAAACTCTTTGAGATTTTTTTTCCCTGCAGCTGTAGTTGGCTGTTGGCCCACAATTTGCTTTCAAAATCATCTGTGTAAGGCTGACTTTAACTCAGGCAGTGGCATTCCCAAGGGTTTGCAATGATTGGGAAGCTGCGGATTTGCTAAGACCTACAATGCCTGAAACATGCTTCCCCCTTGCTGTATTTAGTTCGCTCCTTTCATAGAAATGAAAGAATGTAGATAAGTAGCACTACCCCCCTGAGGAAGTACTAGCACATGCAAAATGTATTCCACAAACCAACTATTTAAATGATGATCTCTGTAGAAATTAATTAAACATCCCAAAATACACATAAAATATCACAAGATGCAAATATACAGAATGATTCTTTTATAAATACTGGTTTCAAATTCTAACAGAATTTTAGCCCTTACTGTCTTCTTCAGGCTAAGTATGAATGCTAGAGGATGAAGTGAGTAAATCTACAATTCTTTACATTTTTTCCCTGCTTTTTAATACAGTCTTGATCACTTGAACCAGCCAATGACCAGAAAGGTGGAGTTTTTAATCTTTTTTGTAGTTTAATCCTTGATTCTGAGTATTATTCAATTCTTGCTACCAACAAACATTTGCATATTTACTTCTTCATAATTTTTTTATTTAAAAAACTGAGTCAAATGGACACTGCTGCAGTTTTGTAGCTTTCCACCTGGTGAATGAGCACCTTGGAGCTGAATATAAAATAAGAAAGACATAGCCAGAAAGCATTCCAGTCTTCTGATTGTTAAGATTTGCTCCAGAAATCTTGGAAGATGAACCGGGTTAAAATCCACAGCTTGACTGTAAATCCCGCAACAGGAAGAAATAATCAAATTCCAAGCATACTGATCATGGAAAATAAACTTTAAGATGATCATTCTGCTAAAGGGTATCTGTGCAAAAACCCCAAACACTGGAGTGACATTTAGCTTTAAGGTATCAGGGGGCAAGAAAATAATAAGCTAAATCTGTTTTTCTTGGGATTACCCAGTATTAACTGGAATGCAGTTTCTCATGGAGTTTCTTGCAAGAATACATTTTGTTCTTTGCATATTTTCCTTTTCCCTTATTCCACTGCATTTGCTGTGGATAGTTTAGAGTATGTCAGCCTTTCCATTATAAAAGCTTCACTCTGCAAAATATATTCCTGGTGCCTAAGTGTGTCCTGCAGCCTAAGTAATGCCAGCAGATTTTAGAGATATGGGTGGAGATCTGTGCAGAGCGTGAATTAAAAAAAAAAAAAAATTGTGACAGTTTTCTCTGTTTAGTAAAAATAACTGAGAAATTTACAGAACACATTCCCTGCTAGTGTAAATCAGATATCTTTCAGTCATAACCAGGAGAAGGCCTGACCTCTGCATTGCTTAAGCTTTTTTGACTTCTATTATCAAAACTCTTGTTTTCCAGATAACTTACTACAGTTCCCACTGTTAATTTCACTTGTTCAGATGAATGTGCCCAGGTTCTGTAGGTTGTAATTTCATAAAAGCTATGTTTTAATAGGAAAATATCAGTTGTCAGCTTCAATAATCTTTTAAATTAAAACACATTTGGTTTCTATGCAAACTTAGAGAATCAACTATTTTTTACTGAAATAGAATTGAATTCTCCTCAAAATGACCATTTCACACTAAAAGTTAATATGCCTCAGAAATAAGAGCTTAGATTCCTCCTCACAGTTTTCATACTCTTCTTGTAATGGGATGCTAGAGCCCAGTTTGAAAGATTGACAGAGTGTGAAGAGAAACAACAACAAAAAAGTAAATAAAATAAACACGGGGGTATTCAAAAAGAATGATTCTAAACTCATGGAGTTTTCAATATTATTCCTATTAAAATTCTCATTTGTCAATCAAGACACCTTCTAGACTCCTAAGCTTTTAGGTTTGTTTCTTCATCTGATAAATAGCTTAAAAGAAAGTTTCATCATTTTATATTGGACATACTGCTGAGATAACCATGCAGTGACAATAAACATGGTCCTCTTTGTGCGTACTCCAGCAACCATCTGGGATTCATCCAGAGTCTGTAGTTTGCATCAGGAGGTAACAGTGGTCCCTCCACATGACTCTGGTTTGGTCAGCATTTTGTTTTACTTTTAGCTGTACATATCAACATCTGTCATTTCTTTAATCATCATCAGAAGAATTCAATTACTATTTCATAAATGAACATTGACAAATAATTTTCTCTCAGGCACAGCAAGAAAAGAGGGGAAGTAAAAGCTGATGCATCTTCTTGCCTGCAGAACAATGCGGCACAGCCTTGTAGAGGTTTGCATAAACCGTGTGTGAGGAGTTTGTGAATTGTGCTTCACAGTCAGAGATGGTAACAGCCTCACCTCATGGCAGTGGTGGCTAACAGAAGAGATTAGAGCCCTAGGGCTGAAAAGCCTTCCACATATGCTTTGCAACTGCCCCGGGTTGTGATCATTACTCTCTGCTTCTGGGTGAGTGGATGGGCTATAAAATAAACAGGAGGCCCACTAAATCATCGCACATGTGTGCTGCAGATTAAAGTCACAAGCCTAAATATTCACACAGTGGGAATCCCTACTTATGTCAATGCACAAAAGCAAGAACATACCTGAATGCAGTACAGAATTCTCAGGGCAAACGCTTCCCTTCTTCCATATCTGTGTATTAACTGATATGGGAAGCTGCTTTGCGTTTAAGCTGCCAAACCTACTGTGACGCTTTCTTAATCTTAATTAATGCTGCTGCTTTTCAATGAGGAACTTTTCAAAGACTCAATGCTAACTCATTTCTGACTTATTCTTTGAAATCAAGCAAGTCCAAATGCTTGGTAGTACACATATCTTCATAGAGCATCAAGCACAAGGAAAGAAAGGGGGCTAAATTTTGTGTGAGGCTCCCTGATGACATTTTTAGCTTCACAACACCTCTATTAACCTGAAGCAGAAGACTGTTATCTGGTTTTGAGGCATTTGGATTTGTTTGATTTCAGAGAAACATAGATACTGAAAAAACATTCTCCCTGAGAATTCTGTACTGCATTCAGGTATGTTCTCAATTTTGTGCACTGACATAAGCAGGAATTCCCACTGTGTGCCACAGGGCCTTTGGAGGTCAGCCTTTGGTGAGCTGCCCTTGAATTGCTCAGTTCTTTTTCATTTATTTCATTTTTTTTTTCTGAAGGATCAGGAAGTAGGGCACAGAAAAAGTGATGCTTGAAGTGAAGCTCAAAGTGACTCCTGCTGCTGCTTCAGACATCACAATCCTTAGCAGAGGCTGAAGGTATATGCAGGTCAAGGGTTTCCTCCTCTCCTGTTGCTATGCAGTGCTGGGGCTATTATATATATATCAGTGCTGCTCCTCCCAGGCAGGACAGACTTGGGATCAGTTTGGGAGCTTGCTGAGTTGTCCTAGCCCATATTGGTTCTGGAAAATTACACAAGGCCTTTGGAGACCAGGATTCTTGTTCACCATTCTTCCTCTCATGAGTCCTTGTTGAAAAATATTGAGGATGGGGGAAGNAAAATGGGACTCTTGCTTGTCCTTTTATCCTGAGGGAAAAGCACTTCAGAGAGAGAATCACTGTGCCGGTTCTGTACTGATACCAGTCTTCACTTTTAAGTCGTGCTGTACAGTGATACCATTCCCAGTATTTTTCACAACACTTCATTAAGCCAGTTGTCATTCCAGCAATGAAAATACACATTTTTGTTACTAGTGAAGCAAAAGTTCATAAGCATGGTAAAATTGCAATTATCTATGTAATTCCCTGCCAATTCAGAAGTTTTGGGGAGTAACTTAAATGTTTCTACTACTGCTCTGAATCAACTGTATGTTCAACCCTTGGCATGTTATGTGGCTGTATAGCAAGTTTTTATTATTATTGGTACCAGATGCTCCTTCTGGTAAAATAATTCTATATAAGAAACTGCGATACCATATGGTTTCTTTTGTATCCTAGTATGTATTACTTGCTTTGAAAAAGTGTACATGTTAAGAAATGGGTTATAAAAATCAGCCTTGTTTAAAAATTTAAATATATTTGCCCTTTCAAGAAAATAAGGAAATAACTTTCTTTAGCAATAAGACATGCCCCAGTCCAGCATGTGCTTGGTGCATTGGCAGGTAGATGAAACCACAACTTGAAAGCTTGAAGGAATTAACTTGTCCTTTGGACCATGGGGGTTTTGTGGGCAAATGGGGAATAGGAAGGACTATTTGGCCTTTGGCATTGCAGGAAAAGTTCTTCCAGTCTCAGATTTCTGGGTGCATGTTGGGACCCTAAGAGATGTCACCTTCACCTTGGCCTGTTAGGAGACAGGTGGGGGCAGGGAGCATAGTGACATGGTGAAATGGAAAAAAAGTAGACTTTTTAAAGGAGGAGGATATCAAAAAAGGCATGAGGGTGTTCTGTCTTTTCTGCTTTTCTGTCTTTTCTCCCCTCCAGGAAAGGATAGAGTGTTTTCTTTTCATACTTTTTGCATCTGGCTGTCTTTAAAATACAGTGTGAGCAAATTCTGGCTCCATGAGAAACCATCAAGTACAATGAAAACCAATGGCATATGATTTCTGTTATGATGGCATTTAATATTTACCATTGTAGTTTGGAGCTGGGTTTGCTCCAGATCTTTTAAAGAATTTAAATTTTAAAGAATTGGCGGTCAATAGCCCTGCAGTAATTTTTAATGAGGTCACAGAATTAAAGGGAATTAAAATTGAAAAAAGCAATTTTAAAGTTATTTTATGCAAGATACCTACAAGCTGGAAAGAAGGAATATTTATAAACAAGCATTTTCTTGACAGAAGAATTGGCATTTTCTTTGCTATTAATCCTGAAACTGAAGAGGGGTGTGTACAAGGCTTTGGCACCCCTTCTGAAGTCTCTTCTATTGCCCAGTGAGTTTCCAGAGAAATGAGTGTGAAGCTAGAAATTCAAATTCATGCTTCACAGGAGGATCTCATAAAGGAGAGCAAGGGGCAAAGAATAAACAAACTGTGAAAGGTACATTTTCTCACGTAAGGAGCACATCCATTCATTCTGCTGACTCCAAAGCAACCAAACAAATTAGTGCAGAAATCCAAGTGCTGGGTCTTAACCACATAAAACTATTTTCTGGGGGTAGTCAAGACAGGGTTTAGTAAATTTAAATTACTGCCCACACTTAATGCTATATATCCAAAACAATGTTTGCATATTTGGAAAATAAAAGACAAATCTGAATTTTTAAATTTTGATAGCAGCTCTTTATTGGACAAAAATTATTGTGAATGTCTCAAGCTGAGCTCTCACCAAATCAGTGCAAGGAGGGAGTGTTAGCAGGACAGTGTTAAAATCAAGTGTTTGATCTGGCAACACATCTTTTCTAAAGCTTAAACACATCTTTTCTACAGCTACCAACTGACTTCATATGGGCTGGAGGAGTTCTGTCTATAAAGAAGTGATGGGGAATCAGATGATTTGCTGACAAAATGGATTTAATCATGTTTTATCACAGGGTTTTTTTGATGTTTTTTCAAGAAACACAGAGTTATAACTCAGGAGTGCTGACTTCCACAATATTCACACACTAAATTGTACAGGAATAGAAGCTACTTTTGCCAAAAATCACAACAAAATTTACAGAATTAAAAGCTGGATAGATTCTTTTGCCAGAAAGTTCAAACTCCAAGAGATAAAAAAGAAGACCAGTCTTTCTGGATAAAAACTTCAAAGAGAAAAATCTTAAGAAAAATCTGAACACTGCCAATTTAAACTTGATTTTCAAAAAGATACATTCAAAAGAAAGGTTTTTTTTAAAAAAAACCTCATTATTTTTTATTGGTGGCTTGATTTTTTTTCCAAGTTCTATCAATTTTTTAAAGATTTTAATTCTCAGAAGAATATATAGGCAATTCAGCTTTGCCAGGATTAGGATCAAGGCTGTCTTTGCCCCATTTGCCTCCAGCCAGCAGCAGTGTATTTTACCCTGTCAGTGTTCAGTGTTATTAGCCATGAAAAGCATTGCTTGTGTCTGCTCTGCAGATTGCTTGGTTTAAAAGAGGATGATGTAATGCAGCACAGGAACAAACAGCTACTTTCCTTGCAGTAATTTTACCCTTTCTCTGTGAGAGGACTACTTTCTAAGAGAGAATCTGTCCTCATCAACAGCAGCACTGCTTTATGCCTTTTATTTTTTTTGCCTTGATATCCAGTGGAAAGGTTGGTTCCATTTCAGGACTGGGACCAGTCAGCTCTAAGTGATATCTCAGCTAATCAGAAAATACAGCCAGTTCAACATCTGGCTTTTATTTGAGAGTAGCTCTGCATCTGAATGGTGAGCTCAGAGAGTGAAGACAGCAGCAGGACTTTGATCTGCCACTGTTTAATTTTGCTTGGATTACTGAAGTCACCAATAATGTCAGGAGGAATATGACAACAGCCCTACTTTAAGAGTTTCCTGACTAAAATTCCTGTACCTTTACTAGTCTTGTTGGCCACCAAACCATTGTAATGGTGTATTTCTGGGGCTCATATGAAGACACTTGAAGTAGTTCCCCTAAGAGCTGATTACATGGTTAAATGGCTAAAATTAAGGCTGAGAGCTACACTATCTCACTTCTTCCATAGGCTTCTGTAGGCAGAGAGGTGAGGAGGTTGCTGGAACACCTGTCACTGGGTGTGGGATCTGGCTTGTTTCTTACCCTGGTTCAGGTCTTCTTGATCCTGGTGAATACAAGTAAACCTCTCTTAAAATTGAGTGAATAAATGGTGTTTTGGGGCCAGTTTTTTAGCTGGAGCAAACTGGCTGCTCTCAGCATTAGCAAGCAACGATATCTGTGCTTGTTATATGTTGATGGTGAATATGGACACTAAAAACGTTTTTCCCATAAGTCCTTTAAGCACTGGTACACTGCATTTTTTCCAGCATTTGTGTAATCTAGTTATCTACTGCCACAATCACACTTAGAGACTCTTGTCTTAGAAAATTTAACTCTAGAGGGCTTTTAGTTCCTTGCCCAGTAGAAAGCAAACTCATAACCTAATTTCTCTTATTGTTACACTAGTTTAGCTATTTTTATTTACTTAAGTTTCTCTGAAACATGCATATGTAGAAAACCTGAAAGTTATCTGCTAGTCACAAAAGAAATGTTTGATCAAAATGTAAACATGTATGCAGCATATTTCTTTAATCACTGACCCAAGTGCTTCTAAATTAAAAACGGATGAGAAATGTCTATCTCAGGACAAAGTGACAGTCAAGAATGGTGAAGGATGTTGGCAATACTGACCACAGAACTACAGATTTATTTAGGCAGGAAAAGACCCTTCAAATCATCCAGTCCAACAGTAAATGAGATCTGGCCCAGACCTCCCAGTATCACAGCACAATTTCTGGCCATAGAGGAACATTTCCTAGACTGCAAGAAAGAGGAGGGGGCAGTGGGCAGCCCTTAGAAGATCTTTGGACCATAACAAGTCTTAGTCTCATGGTCTAGTCTAATAGGGCCTGGAATCTGAGCAGGACCAGTGACTTCCACTGGGCAACAGCATACAGCAGAGCAGAGCAGAGAAGAGAAAAGCATAAGCAGCCCCTTGGTTTCAGGAACTATCAGCAGTCTTCATGTGCAGTCTTCATTTCTGGCATGGCTGAAGAAGGGTGGGTCCTTGCTTCCCTTTTCAGGCAATGCTTCTAGGTGCAGATAGAGCCAGAGCCATCCTTTTTATACTGGGATGCAGCGCAATGCCAGCTGTTATCAAAAACAAACACTGACAGGCTAGGAAATTAATAGAAAAAAATCACAAATTTAAACAGAGACTTCATAAAAGCATCTTGCTTTTATTGAGTAGTTAAGAAACAGCTTTCGTCACAGCACACATGAGACAATGGAAAGCAGGAAAGAATGGCTCATCAGATTACTAAGCTAAAGGAGAGAGGTTTTGGCCAAATTACTATATTATTATTTAGTTTGTCGTTTAGATTTATTTAGGGGGTTAACAAAAACATCTATCCCAGTGCTCAAGGCACTTTTCCCAGTATTAAGGTGAAAAAGAAATAAACACAGCTGTTCTCATTAAAACTAAAATAAACCCATTATCAGTGCCCTGTTTTAGCATCAGCCTGAAGTTGAGCGTCAACTTGAGTGCTTTTCTGGGTCCATAACAGAATTAGAGTGCTGATTTTCTTGGACAATGCTTATCTATCTATTTTAAGACTATTCTGCCATCACAGTGTTCTTGTATCTTTTAAAATATATATATATTTGTTCATTACCATATCAGGCCTCATAGAAGAATATCACAGTATATATTGCCTTTGGAATTGTTTTCACCTATTTCATTGATTTACTAATTTTTTGGCCACAAAGGGGATAGTAAACATCCAGTAGCTTGTTTCAACTTGCAACAAGCACATGTTTGTGAGTACACATTGTGCAGGAAAAACTTGTTCAGTCACTTGCACCTAATCAAGAAACAGAACTAAATTTAACAAAACAAAATGGAGCAAAGAGCAAGGACAGGTTGAGGCTTTCACTGGCAGGCAAACCAAAGAGGACTTTGGAACAGTTTCAGAAACTTTCCATTAAGAAACAGCAAGTACAGAAGGTTGTTCACCAACATCTTTAAAAAGCATCATTGTAAAAATGGATAGCCATCATAAATAATGTGGAAAGGTTTGTGCAAAGGGAAATTTAAGCAAAAAATCTCACACCAAACATGGCTGCATGGAAACAGAGGCAAAACATTCAAGAATATCTCACCGTTGCAAACTTCCAGCAAATGTGATTTAGCAGCAGAGTAACTGTCTCACAGTGGCTGGGAGCTACCGCCAGACATTCATTACGGTACATTTTTTTCTTCATGTTATTGAGAGGAAAAGGTTAGACAGAGACAAGGTTTATAGAAAGCAGAGTTTGCTCCAAATATTTTGTTTAACCCTTGTAAAATATCCCCAGCTTCAGTGCAGAATCAAGGGCAGGGACAAGGAGAACATAGGATGGATATTTGCATTTCATTTAGTACATTTATTTTGGCTTAATTAGGCAACAGAAAAATTTTCATTTGGCTGCAGCACAGCAATAACCACTGCTTTATGAAGGCAGGCAATCAGCGTGGTATAAGAGAATATTCGAGACTTTTCAGAGCCGAGGTGACATTGTTATATGTGACAGTTTTGTAGCTCGTATACATAAGAGAAGGTATTCAGTTCTTTTACTGCCACACAGCCCATGGTGTTTGGCCACAGCAACATGCTATCAGCTTTAGCACTAAGGCAAGCAAAGTCCCCATAAGCATTGCTGAAAAACAGTGGGTATTTCTGACCTCACACTGAAAATTTTCTGTAAAAAAAGTAATTGAAGTTACAGCAGTACTCTTTTCTTTTCCCTTGGGATCGTTGCCTATCCAGAAATAGCTAGCTTATAGTGCCCAGGTAAAAAAAAGGTTGCTGGTATGTTGTTTTTTCATGAAAATGGTACCATGGTAATACCTTGAGAATTAAGCAAATATTAAATTAAGTTAATGAATTTTCCTCCAGAGGAGAAAAATCTCTTCTTATCCAGAAGCCAGTATCTGTGAGACAGGGGAGACAAAAGTGATTTGGGACAAAGGAAGGAGAGGGGAAAGTGAAGACAGTTTTCTGGCACTTCATAGCAGAAAGCAGGAGTTGTGCTTTGTTGCAGTTCTTCACCTTTCACCCCTTCCTTTTCACACCCCTCCTGCAGCAAGTGAAAGCTGTGCCCTGTTTATTTTTGCTTGTCTGATTTATAAGGAGGTGGCATTTAGATGTGTTCAAGCCAGAAAGAAGGGTTTGAGGCTTAGACACACAGAGAAACCATATATGGTAAAGGCTGAAGAATTTTTCAAGCCATTTTTAATATCTAACTTGTTCTCATTAGTAGTGGCAATAATAGTAGTTACCATCAGTCTATATATACATATAGTGTCACATTAGATATAATATTGCATTTATATACAAATAGTATCAGGCAGATGCTTTTTACTACTAAGGTTTTGGGAATGAGGGAGCCCTTGGGCTGTGAGGTATTACAAGAGGAAATGTAGCAGCCAAGAAAGGCACTGGTAGGTCACGTAAACCCACCACTGTAATACTCACATGGTAACTTACACTAAACACTCCAGAACAGAAAAGCATATGAAACTGACAGAAGGAGAGTCTTGAAATTATTTAAGTTAGGGAAACACTTTCCATTTTGTGAACAAAGCTTTCCAGACTTGGCTGTAGCCTTTAAGTATAAGCTATCAGAAGAATTTTTTCCTCTCTGATTTTTCATAGCAGTACTCATGTGCAGAGGCAGGGGGAAGGAAAGGGTGGTGATTAAAGAAAAATTGCACTACATTTGCTCTTAGAATGGAATTTGATTATAAAGTAATGAAATGAACATTACCCCTGAGTGATTTCCCAAAAAATTTTAAAGGTTAGCATTATTCCCTATGAAAACGTTAGCAATTTTGTGCCTAAACCTACAATAGCTGGAGACTGGGAGATACACTTGCATGAGTTGCTCTTGCAACTTCATAAACCTAGCAAGCTTCAAATTTATGAGAAGCTGCCTGCATTTAATTTCTTTTTATTTTAACCTTCCTGTGTTTGGTAGTAGTAGGAGGAGAGTGCATTCCCAGGGGCTTCTTCCAATGCAATAAATAAAAACAGAAAAGGGAAAAAATAAGATGGACTCTTCTTGTATTGTGAGTCTAGTGTTTTATGTCTTGCATGCATTTCAAGAGACTTATTCCACCCTCAGCCTTCATATCACATCTCAGTTTATCTTCCCCTCTACCCATAAAGCACAAAAGATTGAAATTTTTAGTTCCCTTTCTAATTTTTTCCTGCATTGCTCACTGGTTTCTTTCCCTTTGTGATGCTTCCGTCTTTACTCTGGATGTTATTCATCGAATGAATCTGGTAATCATTAAAATCTGATATCCGTTGTCGTAGGATCTGCATAGTGTGTGGTGAGAATTGGCATGCTTCAAGCAGCTTGCTACTGAGTGAGACAAGCAAAAACAGTATGAGGGGGAAAAGGCATTCTAGTGTGTTCAACTAAAAGTGCATGATATATAGCTTAGGGTCATTTGGAAAATCATAGCAGTGCCAGGAACAGAATTCATGTTTCCTTATTTTTTACTAGAAACCCATGTTTCCTTCTCCATGTTAGCAATTTTCCACAGGCTGTCTTGTAAAACAAATGAAATGCGTAATTCAAAAATACTATAGGAACTAGATGTTTAGAGAATGTCTCCATGTGATTTTTTTTCATGAAATACAATAAGAAATATTAAATTATACAGAGGTCATTAACTGGCTCTTTACAGGCCTCATCTATAACATAGAAACCACTTTTTCTGTATCCACTTAGAAAGACATGATTTTATACTTACATCAGAGAACACCAATTTGTGATTTACTTCCAGAACACTTGAGTATCTTTCAAAATAGAATAGCTTAGTAATAGACCTTCTTTATAGCCACTCAGTGTTTTTCACTCTTAAGAAAAAGAAAAATTACTGATTTGATAGTGAGCTATGAGGCTATTAATTTTGAAAGGCTGAGAAGTGATTATGCAGCAATTTTGACCTTTCCTGTCATTCAGAGGATTTGAGAATGGAGCAAATGCTTTTCCTTGCTGGAAAAGCAAGGATGTGCCTTGCTACATGTTTAAAGAAAACAGTTAGAGAATACATATCAAGGATTTACACTAGACAGCCAATCTTCACTCAGCATCATAAAGTAACTTGAGTTTCCTAAGGCTGACCGCCTTCTTGGTATATTGAGCTGACATTTACAGTTCCCACTCCAGTACAGAAGCCTGCATTTCCTGCTACATTATCCTCCTGCACCCACATAATCTGGTAAACTTTGCTTTCCTGGACAAAGAAAGAGCTAACCTTGTATCTCTCAATGTGCTGTGCTAATTCAGACTGATGCTTTGGAAATTGGTTAAAATTTATTGCCAATCTAGTTAGATCAACTTGAGTTCTGGCAGGAGGGTAAATGCATATGTGTTTTTAATTAATCTCCTGCCTAAATCAAGGCAAAGGATATTGCATTTTTCAGCAGAATTGCTCCAAACAGTGCTGACTGCATATATTTAACAATTCTTACTCATGTAAATGAGAAAAGCCACTGGAAAGCTTCCAAACTGCATGCAGTTCTTGCCTGGCCCTGTTTGAACGCATCCACCTGGTACAGGGCTGGGGATCTTAAGATGCCAGCACCAGCAGGAGTTCAATATCTGCTTGGCAATGAAGAATTGGCATTCAAGGAGCACGTTCCCCTCAATATGACCCTGGTGAAATCTATCCCTGAACATTAAACACCATGAATAATCTCATCTCTTCTTGTCAAAGACATCAAACATATGCTTAATTTTCAAGTAAGTCCTTGGTAGGAAACTTTGCGTTAGTTACAGCATGTTATTGAAATGGTTACCAGGTAAGTTCATTGCTCAATATTAGCAGAATGTATACATTACTTTTTTTTTTATATAGGTCTGGGTTTGTGGTCTAGAGATCAGTAAACAGGTTTGTCCTACACTTCCCCCTTCCCCCCCCACCCCATCTTTTAATTTGTTCTCCTGTCCAACTTATATTCTTTTGAAGGATTTGGTCAGATTTTGGTTTCTCCAACTTCCTGATCTGTTTAGAAATCAAATGGCTCTTTAAACATGAAGCCTTTCATGCCTTTTGATTTGGCTAACCACAGAAGTCAGGTTTTCATTTATAATCTAAATTCTTCCAGATGCTAGCACAAATGACAATTGCAAAGAGATCAGTTTTGACATGCTCTTTAATACAACATGTGGTTACAATATATAGTCAAAAGTCACCTGTCCCAGAATAGCTTGGATTTTGGAGGTCAGAGCAGGTGAGATATTTATTTCTTGGTTAAAACACTAAGAAGTGCTAAAGGCTGATTTTGCAGTGTCTTATAGTGTGTAAATGTATACATAGGAAGACAAAGAAACACAGTCATTAAAAAAACAATAGTCCTATGAAGATTATTTTCACAAGTTCCTCCATTGCTACAGAACAGATTTCAAGAAGAAGGATTAAAGGAAAGACAGTTTAGCCACACTTTGTGTAAAAAGGTCTTTGAGAATAGGGAAGGTGCTCCCAAAGGAAAACAGAGATGCTTGAAATACCTTTGGCAGGCAAAGGTCAGACCGAACTACTAAAGTTACTAAGCCTTCACAGTCTTTGCTTTATCATTTTACCTTTACTGAACACTGATTAATAATAGTTTCTATACAGGAAACAATCCTCCCACGTCAGTCAGCATTCACTGGGATGAGCAAGGCACAAAAGAGTGACTGAACAGACAGGCCATCTCCCTGGCATTGCCCCTATCCCTGGTATGTGACAGGACTGATGCAACTGTAACCCAGTCATTTTTCTCTGCGAGGTTAACTCACTGATATATCAACTCCTTGGACTGGGTAAATGCCTACTTATACAGACTGATGAAAGATACTGGGAGAGAAAACCTTGTGTTCAATAGGTGCCCAGAGAAGCTGTGGATGCGCTATCCCTCGAAAAGTTCAACACCAGTCTGGGTACAGCTTTGAGCAACTTGCACTAGTAGGAGGTGTTGCTGTCCATGGCAGGGATGTTGAATGAGATGATCTTAAAGGTCTGTTCCAACCGAAACCATTCCCCCAGCAGCAACTGGGGTTTGAAATGTCCACGGAAAGAACTCCATAACTAATAATAGTTGTTAGAGCGGTATGTATTTATTGACGTCGAGATGCGTGGGGAATAATTTCACTAAAGACACCCATACCTACCACGGAACTTGCCCCCCTTATTATTCTCTGGCGTCTTACATATGCATGACATTCCATGGCCTCTCTTCATACATATTCATTCCCTGACCCCGCCCATCCTGGCTTGGAATGGTAATTACTCCACACCCTTCTGGGCATGCTCAGCCCTTGGTAGGGGTGATCTCTGGGCCATGGTGGTGGCCTCCTGGCGTTCACTTCTTCACCTTTATCTCTCCTATATGTGCTTTGGCCTTCTTGACACGTTTTCAAGGGAACATATAATCTTAGAGTCTGTGTTCTTTTTTTTATCTGCGCCCTTGGCCCTGTTATTCTGCTGGTTAGGCTAGTTTTTCTGATTATACTAAAGTTTTCCCATACTTGTGCTGCTAAAAATATGCAAAAGGGTAACAGACACAGCGTTCGGTGTTCACTAAATGCCATCTCATATATTCTAAAATACTATTTGGAATACATTCTAACATACAGTATATGTTTTTTAATCTACTATAAAGGATCAGCTGGGATTTTTCAAATCTATGTCTCATTTTCCCCTTTTCTATAAGCTTAGTAAATTCTTTTACTACTGTTGGGGCTTCTTTTTAGCCCTTAGTCAATTTTTCCAATTTTTTAAAATATTATTTTATGTATTTTAGATAATGAGGTCAAAGTTGCAACTTGTTTCCCCACTTTCTAGTTCCATATAAGTATTGCAATACATATTATTAGGTTTATTCTTGCTATTATTAGCAAAATAATGATGGGGGTGACATAGGGTGTTTAAGATTCTAGTTGCTGTTGGTGACTATCTAAAGAGAGCATCCACCAGTTGTGGCTTGTGTTTTGTTTTACTTTTTGCAGTACTCTAGTTATTTTCTTTGTATCATGTTGGACAGTTATTAATGTTTTCTGTCTGGGTTTTTTTTTTATTTTCTTTTATAGTTTTTGCCAGATCTTATGTTTTATTGTTTTACTAGGGTTAGGTTCATTCTAATTGGTGTGGATGATCAATTAGTGGTATACTATTGGTACCAAATATGAAAAGTCACACTTAACAATTCTAATGAAATTGCAGATACAAAAATTAGAATGGTCTTTAGCAGGTAGGGATACAATGTTTCTATCTATTTCTAGAAATGTACAAGCGGTTTTTAAGCATATACCTCTATGACTTATATATATAATTACAGTTCTTTGATTAATATATGGGTGAATTTCAAAATGGCAAAGACTTTGCTCAGTGTGAGAATATATCTTGAGCATCAATTGTGTTGCTCTCACATATTGGTTGATTACATCTACAGTTGTGCTTGCATACAACTGAGAGCCAGAGACATATTGTCTTGAGCTACATTAAGTGGTTCTATTATTAGTGATATCTTTGAAATCTGCCACTGATTAGTTCCTAATGCTAATAGAGATGATTGCAGGAGCTGTTTTAGTTTTTCTTCTATGTTCAGCTCTTTAAGTCATCTGGTTCAGCATTTCACGTAGTTTCTCTAAACAGCAAGGCCCAACAAAAGAATTACTCGGAATTGCGGGCTATGCTTTGTCTTTACAAATTTTACTAGCCCTTTCAGAGTGAATCTTATTGTGGCAATNATATATATATATATATACGCTCTTTTCCTGGCTTTTATCTATTTTGTAAAACCACTAAAATTACTTATGGAGATACCATTAAACATGTGTGGAAAGGGTTTTTTGGGATGGCTAAACATAAATGAAAGGAGTCTACACTAGAATCATTGGCCTAACAAGGTTACATACTCTGTCAATGCCATTTTGGCAGGTTAATTTTTTTTATACTACTGATGTAAAAAATGGAAACTCCTGAAAACTCTCACATTTAAGCTAAAGCTATTTTTTATCTTTATCACTAGGAAAAAAAAATTCTCCTGTGAGATTAGGGAAAATTCCAACTGTCTGTGTCTCTTTCTTTTTGTGCCCTTCTCCTGTTTCATCTTTTTTGGTTCTTTTTTTCTTACTTTCGCTTTGTTTGTTCTTACTGATCAGGTCTAACACTCCAAATCTCAGGGATAAATATTCCTTTTCTATATTTAATCATCTTGACTTCCTTCTCCCTCTCTTTCTGCTCAAACTTCCGGAGTTTGTTATGATACTACTGAATAGTCTGGTCCAGATGTTTTTGAGATTCAAACAAGCTCCATGCTTCCTGACAGGTTTCGGGGGAATTAATCGTTGTTCTTGTCACTTGGGATAATAACACCTACTTATTAAACCCTTGGAAGTGTCGATGTCTACATTCTATACACTTGGGGAAGCTGCCTTTTCTAAACTGATACTACTTGTCTAATTTACACTTTACATATTCTAATCTCACTCAGGGGTAGTAAAAACGTTCACAGTTCTGAGGGCAACTGATGTTTTTTGGTAACGCTGATTGTGAGTTCATTGGCAGTCCTTGGTTTGGTGTCACCCTCAAGAGTCTTCTGGAACTTTTTTTTCTTAACTCAGGTGTGGTGGATCCAAGCACTCTGTTCTTTGATTTTAATCGTGGTGAAGATAGTCAGGAGCACCTGGTACGATCCCTCCCACTGTGGTTTCAAGGTTTTTTTCTGCAAGAGACCTAACATATACGTTGTTTCCAGGTAGTATGTCATGCACTGGTGCATTAGGCCTTGTATTCCAAGTTCCAGCCACATGTTTTTTAATTGCTCTCAGTTGTTTATTCAAAGCTACTATATAAGTAGTCAATGTTTTTTTCCCAGCTTGAGTAGACAACCTTTTTTGTACTCTATATGGTCTCTCATACAGCATTTAAAAGGGGCTAAGTTTTCTTTAGCTCTAGGTTTGGTTTGAATTTTCAGTAGAGCTAAAGGGAGGGATTGGGGCCAGGGTAAATTAACCTCTTGACTCAATCTCACAATTTGTTGCTTAATTAAATGATTAATTTTTTTCACCTGGCCACTTGACTGGGAGTGGTATAGAATGTGGAGTTCCCAATCTATGCCTAGGTGACAATTGATTTGTTGCACTATTTCTGAAATGAAGTGTGGTTTTCTGTCTGAGGACATAGTGGCTGGAACTCTGAAGCATGGTGTTATTTTTTTTGTAACAATATTTTAGTTAACTCTTAGGCTTTTGCAGTTCTTATGGGGAAGGCTTCTGGCCATCTTGAAAAGGTATTTGTTAATAGTAATAAATACCTATATCCCCCTTTTCTTGGCAATTCAGTAAAATCCATTTGTCATTGTTCTCCAGGCCCTTGGCCTCTTCCAATTTGGCTCATTTTTGGTCTAGATATATTCTTGGGATTGGTCTGGAGGCAAAGATCGCAGTGTCAAGTTGCTTGAGCTACAGCGGAGTATACATTTTTGGCTACTATTCTTTCAATTAGGTAGTTATATAGGGCATCAATTTTTTAATGTGTTTTTCTATGTTCTTTTACTAATGACCATAATAAAGGAGAAGGGATGACTATTTTGTTGTCTTTTGTAATTGCCCACCCCTTTTGGTTATATGTTCCTTTTTGACTCTTAATCAACTTTTTGTCTTTTTTGTCATATACTGGCTTACCTTTGAGAGGAATTTGCTTGACTGTGACCAAAATTCCTTGTGTTGCTATTTCACTGTTTGATGCTTCTTTGCCTTTTTATTTGCCAGTTTATTTTTTTTCTTCCAGTTTTGAGCTCACCTTTTTATGGGCTTTTATATGCATGATTGTCACTTTCTCAGGTAACTGGACTGTTTCTAATAGTTGCAGTATCCCTGCTCCATGTTTGATGTTTTTTCTTTGTGAGTTTAGTAGTCCTCTTTCTTTCTAAATGGCTCTATGTGCATGCACCACTTCAAAAGCATACTCTGAGTCTGTATAAATGTTTATTTTCTTTCCTTTTTCCATTTCGAGAGCACGGGTTGGTGTGATTATTTTAGCTTTCTGTGCAGAGGTGTTTGCTGGTAAGGGTCTGGATTTAATGACCCCTCTACAGGTAGTGACTGCATATCTAGTGTATTGTTTTCCACTAATAGCACAGCTGCTTCTATCAGTAAACCAGGCTTCTGTGTCTGTGAGAGGGGTGTTTTTCAGGTTTAGCTGGCTGAAGTAGGTGGTTTTGATAGTTTTTATGCAATCATGTTTTACCAGCTCCCCTTGGTTTTCATGGAGGAAAGAAGCTGGATTGATGATGTTAGTACTATAATGGCTTGGTATCTTAGGAATTTTTGTGGGAAGCCAGTGTCCACTTTTGACTTCTAGCACTGCGGACACTGTGTGGGACCTTAGCACAGTTATTTTCTGGCTTAATGTGAATTTGCCTGCTTTTTGAATATTTAATATAATTGCTGCAATAGCCCTGAGTCACTCAGGCCATCCTTTAGCTGTCTATTATTAGTAAGCAATTGCCCTTTGACATGGGTTCAGGTCTTGAGCTAATATTTTCGGGGTAGTCTTCTGTTTTTCATGGGAAATCAGGAAGAATGGTTTACATATATTCAGAAGTCCTAAGGCTGGAGCTGACATGAAAGCTGCCTTTCAGTTGTTTGTAGGCTGTATTTGCTTCTTTTGTTTACTGAAGGTCCTTATTCTCATTTGCAATGAGTGCATACAAATGTTTAATGAGCAGTCTATAGTTGTAGATTCATAACTTACACCCTCCCAAAAAGTGGGGAGGGCGGGGGGGGGAGGACAAATTGCCTCTTTGCGGCTCTGTCCTAGAGTCTATTGTAAGTGCCTGAGCTACAGATGGCTCCTGTGTTCTGGTGGCTGTTAGGAGGTCATTTTCTGGTAGGGTTTCCCAGAACTCCAGATCCTTTGCAAGTTGTCTTTTAAATAAGGCCCATGGGAGCTGAGTTTTGCTCTCGCTTTTCAGGCTTTCTTACCTAAATGCAAAAATTTTCTGACTGGCTTTGTGGACAGGAATGCAAAGGAAGGCATCTTCCAAATCTAGAATGGTAAACAAAATTAGCTCTGGTGTTAGGCATGTTAGCAATGTGTATAGGTTGGCTACTATAGGATAAAGATCCTCAGTTATCTTATTCACTGCCTGTAAGTCCTGTACTAGTCAATATGACGGGTCTGGTTTTCGAACAGGTGTTATGGGGGTATTAAAATTGGGTTGTCACTCTTTCAGCAATCTTAGCTGTAAAAATTTTTCTATTATGGGGCTAACTCCCTCCCTGTCTTCTTTCTTCAAAGGGTATTGCTTAATCCTAACTGGTTGTCTTTCTTTTTTAAGCCCAACTTGTATAGGGGTAACATTCTTTGCACTTCTTGGCACATCAAAGGCTTATACTCCAGGGAATACCTGGTTTTAGTATTTCTTCATCAATTTCCCCTTCAGCCTTAATTGCTGTTAGTATTAGACTTAACACTTCCATGTATTGCTCGTTTACCTCTAGAACAATTTTACTTTTTTTAAATTTAATGTTTTTACAAAAATATGCCTTTTTAGATTAGCTAGTTGCTCTTACTACTGTAACATAATCATCTTCTATAGGTATTAAATCCTTATTCAAGGCAGAATACATTGCTGTAGTGTCAAGTAAAAATTTTACTTCTTTCTCTTCCTCCCCAAGCTTCATTTTTATAACCAGCAGGTCTCCTGGGTTAGACACTTCTGGTCTTCTTTAGTCCTTCTGTACATGTGCCACTCCCCCCTCTTTTTCTTCCCTCTTGTGTCTACCTCGTCTTTGTCTCTGACACTCATTTTTCAGTGGCTAAACTTCTTAAAATTCACACACTGGCTTCTACCCAGCCGAGGCTGATCTCGCTTGGATGATTCCTCTCCACGCCCTTGTTCTTCTCTTCCTTTTTCCTATACTACTGTCACAAACTTTCTCATTTTTTGTTTGTACTTCTCGATAACTAAAAACTTTCTATGTTTCCCCCAACAGGACTTCTAAGTTTATTCCATTTGGCTTTCTAAGTTTTTGAAGTTTGCATCTAATATCTCTTGTCAATTGCTTCAGGAATAAGTTTATTAGTTGTTGTATTCCTATTTTGGATGCCGGATCTAGTGAGGTGTGGCAGCGCATGGCATTTCTCAGGTGGTCTAGAAATTCAAATGCTGTGTCAGAGGGACCTTGTTTTATTACATATAAAGCTGACTAATTTATAGTCTTAGGCATAACCCTCTCCACTCCTCTTGCTATCCACTCTTGGTAGTTTAACAACCTTTGCCTACTTGCAGTCTTGTTTGGGTCTCAACATGGGTCCTGAAGGGGAAAATAGGATGCTTTTACAGCTTATGGAAGGGGAGGCAGCCGTAAGGCAATAAAAAGAGGGAAAGGCTACGTTTGGGTATTTAGTATTGGGTAAATACTATCGTAAATAGTATTGGGTATTAATACAGAGCTGTATTTCCACAGAAATGTATTTGAGATACACTTTGCACACAGTGTACTTGGTTTTGACGGGCCCCGCCAGGTGCCTGTGGGCAGTGATGCTGAAGCTGGGGGGAAGGCGCGATGTAGTGAGCAATTTTCGCTCAGTCACACTTAAGCCAGCAAGCCAGCAGGGAAAAATACAGCGCGACAGCGTGCAGCATACGGCAGCGCTGGCAGGGATTGAGCGCACGGTGAAAGTCGAACGGGCGGCGAGCGGCGAGCAGCGCTCGTCAGTGCAAGGGAGGGGGACGGTGAGCGAGGGGTAGGCGGCGGCGCTCCGCAGGACAGGCGGGGAGGGGAGAGCCAGCGGCTCCGCCGAGAGGCGGCCTAACCACCTGTGGGAAGCGACCCCTCTACTCCTCTACCTCCGTCACCTCCCTTGGGCTGCCAGCTTTGCACGACTGCCCAGTCCCGCGGGCACGGGAAAAATCAATCTGCCTGGTCGCTCTCTGGGCTGTCGCATTTCCGGAAACGAAATGCTTTTCTCAGCCTGGGATCGGCTGGGAGGAATCTTATGAATTACACAGTACACAGTTTTCTCTGCAATAAACAGTTTGAATACACGCTATTAAACACACAACACAAACACATGACACTTGCTTCGAATTTTTCAGCCGCCTCAGCCACGCAAAACAAAGGGTGCATGATACCTACACACACAATCAGCACAAACACTTCTGACCACTACACTTGTCCACAAATTAGCAACTCTTCAGACAAAAATCTACTCAAATTCTTTTGAGACACTTTGGGAGTGAGGATTCTCCTCCTCCTTTCTCAATACCACATTTCTCAGTGTTCCTTGCTCACACTATGCGCCGTCGCTTTTTGGCTGTCTCACACATATACACGCAAAAAATCTGGATTTTATAACCTGTTTTTATAACTTCACAACTGTGGTTCACTAACGCAGGGGCTCCCTAGGCCTGCTTTCAAGGCTTTCTAGCAGGTCGCTTTTCGACCAGGGAATTTCTTAAATCTTTTATACTGGCTCTTGCCTGTTCTCAGCCAGTGTGCTCGCAAGCTAACCGCCAGGGCAGTACACCCGAGCGCATGGACGTCTCTCACGCATCTTACTGGAGCTCTGCTATCTCAGTACGCTTTCCTTTCTAGATTGATACATGCCTTTGTCGGTGTTGGCCCCAAACAGGTCCTTCTGTCCCCCATGGGTAAGCACACACGTAGGGGATCTCTACTGAAAATGCCCCAGCAGTGCCTGGGGAGTCCCACTCTGCACGCCCCCGCAGCTGGACAGAGGGTGTCCCTTCATGGTCACCAACTGAAACACCGCGGAAAGAGCTCCACAATTAATAATAGTTGTTAGAGCGGTATGTATTTATTGACTTCGAGACTGTGTGGGGAATAATTTCACCAAAGACACCCATACCTACCAGGGAACTTGCCCCCCTTATTATTCTCTGGGGTCTTACATATGCATGACATTCCATGGCCTCTCTTCATCCCTATTCATTCACTGACCCCGCCCATCCTTTCTTGGTATGGTAATTACTCCACACCCTTCTGGGCATGCTCAGTCCATTGTGGTGGTGGTCTTCAGGCCATGGTAGTGGTCTCCTGGCATTCACTTCTTCACCTTTATGTCTCCTATATGTGCTTTGGCCCTCTTGGCACATTTGCAAGGGAACATATAATCTTAGAGTCTGTGTTCTTTTTTCTATCTGTGCCCTTAGCCCTGTTATTCTGCTGGTTAGGCTAGTTCTTCTGATTATGCTAAAGCTTTCCCATACTTGTGCTGCTTAAAAATATGCAAAAGGGTAACAGACACAGCATTTGGTGTTCACTAAATGCCATCTCATATATTCTAAAATACTACTTGGAATACATTCTAACATACAGTATATGTTCTTTAATCTACTATAAAGGATCAGCTGGGACTTTTCAAATCTATGTCTCAGGGTTTATACTGATTTTACATCTGTGAAAGCAAATATATGGGTGGTGGTGTTTGACAGCACTGCTGCAGAGTGAAAAGCTTGTGTTAGGTATCTCTCAATTTTCCAAAGCCTACATTTTATCAGTGTAGAAGACACTGCTTAAGACATTTTTTCACAAACACAACTCTTTGCAGCAACTCTCGTTTGACCACAATTCTTTGTAGCAATTCTCTTCTCCTTCAGAGCTTCTCCTCTCCCCCTCCCCCCAACAAAAACCCAAACATTCCTTGCAGGAGCTGAAGTGCAGTTATACAGTATAAACATACAGATTAATAGCCAAGATGATGATGTGGTTAAGTTAGAGGCAATGCACACCCTGTGATTTTTCAACGTATTTTTCTGCCTCATGCTGTATTGTTTTGGAAAGCTCTCAAGCAAGGAAGCCTTTACAAGAAATGAAGACAGAAATTACTGCAGATGACAACTCTTTTTAAAAGATCTCAAATAATAAGAAGAAAACTTTGTTGTCATCACCAAGCTGACTACAATACACTACATCTAGTGAGACAATTTTCCCTCCCCATACTATTTCTGAAGTCAGGAGCACACAGGAAAGTACTTCCCTGCTCTTTGCCATAGCTGTCATATTTAGAGGCATTATTTAGAGAGCGACATACTTAAGGCCATCCACACTGTGCCATACCAAAGGTCTAACTTGTTCCTTATCCTGCTTCCAGCAATCATTTTAAAGTAGATACCTGGGAAACAACATGCACAGGCCAAGAATATCTGACACTTCTCTATAACACTCTGTCAGCTCCCAGGTATTTGCACTTCAGGGTGATTCCTGCATTTGCATGTGTTTCTGTGTGTTTAGTTAGCCCTAGTGGCCATGTAAAACTGTACTTTGGCAGCATTCTTTGGCAAGGAGTTCCATAGACCAGTTGCCTGAATAATTATTTCACATTGTTTTCTACCTTGTTCCCACTCTTTGAATTATGAAAGATTTTCCCACTCTATTGTAGAACTGGACAGCAGTAAACTCTATCAATCCCTCCCAGGTACTCACAATTTCATGTGTAGATCTCTACAATATCCCCATAATCTTTCTTTTGCAGGTTGAGGCATCCTCACCTACTAAGCAGTTCCCAGTACAGAAAATAGGCCTCATCTTTTAACACCATTGAATTAAGTTATCCTTCCCCAACTCCTTTATATATGCTCTGAAATTACAGTACTGATACCACACACAGTATTCAAAGGATGAGGAGAACACAACTATTCAGTGGCACTATGACAGTCTCTGGTTTGTTTTCTGTTCCTTTTGCCTTGCCTTTTTTTTTTTTTTTAATCACTGTTTCACACTGAGATGACATTTTCTGGGCAGCATCTATCAGAGCCCCAAGACCTCTCCCTGAAGAAGTCATCATCCACTCATTGTCTATTATTTTATGTGGAAAGCTCAGATATTTTCCCTTGTGGAACACTTTATGTAAAATTTCCCTACACTGAATTCCATGTCAGTTTCTCACTCAATCACCCAGATATTTCTGCAGATCTTCATGCTTGGCTTTTCTAGCTGTTACCCTTTATGTCATCATCCTGTAGCTCATCTCCTTTCCCAGGATTTTTCTGAATACATTGGGTAGGACAGGTTTCATGCATGACTTCCAGCAGTTTGGCCTCCTGTTTACTTATTCTTGCCAGAAGTTTCTCTTATGACATGACTGCAGAGTTTCCTTGAAAATTTGATAAAGATTGTGAAACAATTGAACACGTTTATATGAATACATGATGTTCTTCAGCTTGCCCAGTTGAAATGAACTTTTTGGAGTTCAAATAATTATTTTAGGTATTCTTTCTGAGCCATTGTAATGAAAACAAAAATAAATTGGATTCCTAGCTGACAAAAGCTTTTGTGTTCCTGTTGTATATGAAAATTGCCCTTTTGACAAAGTGTTTATAATTTCTGAAAGATTTTGAAACATGGTGAATGGTACAGTGCTCTTCAAATGGAACAAGAAGTGGTCAGCCTTTACTACCAAGAATAGAAGATATGAGGATCCTTGAGGATTCATGGGACTTCCATCAACTGATCCTGCGTGCTGACATTGTTTTGGTTCTATTTTAATTTCCTTATTTTTCTGTAAGCTTTCACACACTTTTATCGCATTCTGTGATGTTTGCAATGAGGGTACAAAACTCAGCTAACAAACCCAGACTCAGTAAATACAAATTTGGATCATTTGTACCAGAAAGGTGCCATAAAAATTACATAATCTGAGCTGAAAGTACTGTAGAACTTCACAAATTACATCATCCCTCTCTGTAAATTTGTACTAGACATAAAGCAAAGATAAAACAATTTCTAGGGCACACCAAGGCTGGTACTAATAAGGGAGATCAAATACAGTCAGCAGATCAAAACAGCATTTGGACTCAGTGGCTAATGGAATATTTCAGTATGGAGATATAATGCAACATAATGCAGTAATGTTAGTTCATTTTTCACAGACTGATAGTTATACATCATTAAAGCTTTTTATGCCCTGATCAGCAGCTCTGAGTGCTGCTCCTGCTTGCAGACTAGGACCACTCATAAATAAATTTGTTTTTAATGCCTTCACTAAAGGAGTGCCTTTTCAGAGGATACAAAGAAAAGCTGAAAATACTAATTGCAAATTGAAAATTGAAAATACTAATTTTGCCAAAGCCTTACTCTAGTCATGCATGACACCACAACACAGCTATTCCTGCGTCCAAAAATAGCTCTGTTGAAAGGTGAGGCTTTTCCTCTGGAATAAGAATTTATCAAGAATGATTTTAAAACTTAAGCTTTCATTTGCTCAGTCATTTATCCTGTTATGAGTCATGTCTCAGAACAGCAGAGTCCAAGGCTCTGACTGAACAACCACTGTTCAGAAGAGAAGGCTGATACATTTTGCTGCCTATAATCTTCATTGATTTACAATGTAGTACCCCTCCACACACTGCTTGTAGACAGCCATGGCAGATGCTGTGGAGATGCTGTTTCCTGTTCTGTGTAGATCCTATGATGAAACATGACCAATATGGACTTTCACTTTAATTTTTCTTTAGAAGAGCTGTCTGTTCAGTGGTACCTTCATCCCTTTAAGTCGTCACCTTCCATTTATACATATTTATACAACAGCTCCATACTCCATACACTTCACACATCCTTTCTTTGCTCATATTTAGGCCAGCAAGTTAGTGCCAACAGTATCCTACGCCAAGCCCTATGTTAGGTGGTGAAGAAGTGATGACAAAAAAAATTTTAAATTCTTGTTTGCCAGGATCAAATGCAATCCCATGAGCATTATTATCTCAAGGAAAAAAATGCAGCTTTCAGAGATTGCAAAACTTCTGGGTTTTTTACACACCTACAAATGTTTAAAAGTAGCACCTTAAGGTAGTACATGAGACTGCTAGTTCTCTACTGATCTTACATAAATTTGGAGTAAAAGCTGTGAAATGAAGAAGTTGAGTTTCCCTTTGCTGAACGGAAGGCTGTTAAGACTGTTTAGTCTAAAGCAATTCAGCCAATACTACTTGTTTGCTGCAAGTAAAACAAGCTGGCCCTAAAGAATGTCTTTCTCAGCAAATGTCCCTTTATGACAATATTGGTACTTTACAGTGAGACTGAGCCATATGGGAGATATTACAAAAATGGTATTTTTCTCCATACAGCCCAGAAGGTGCTTTTCTTGAGTACAGAAAAGAGTGCCATCAGGACTCAGGACAATTACTGCTCTCCTTCAGGATTTCATGTAGACCAGTTTTTCAAATTATTCTTAAATCTCATAATGAGGAACACTGTACTGTCATGGGATTCTCAATGTGAATATAGCAGTCTAATTTCATATAGAACATAGGAAAGAGATGCAGAAAAGGCAGGGTAGGGGAGCAGGGGTACAGAGTTTATTACTTCCAGGCAGTGTCCTTTAGGGTAGTAGTGCAGCTCCACATTCTCTGTAAAAACTGGATCACACAGCCAGGCTGAAGGATGAATGCTGCCTTTCACCAAACACACCCTCCTGGGATTGACATGCACCTGTCTTTAATGGGATTACTTACCCCTTGTTAGGTAAGCATAAAGCAAAAGGAAAAGTTTGCTGCTTCAGAGCCTGAATTAATTTGCTTACATACTCTAGCTACAGCATGATAGGAAAATTCAGCACTTTGAATAAGCTGCTCAAATTGAAAGACAAAGATCCCATGGCACTTTTAAATATATATATATATGTTGGTACCCTGTGGTAATGAATTAGAGAAATATTACTGCTAATTGTAGAAAATTAGGAGAAGGCAGAGAAAGATGACCACAGGGACAGAGTCATCCTTTCTTGCAAGACATGGTTGTGGACTGAGATTTGTTAGGCTGAAAAGAGATGAACTGGGGGAAGCATGGTAAAGCATTCATGTGAAGCATGAATGATTTGAAGAGTCACATTTGGCTGAAGGCCGCTGTGGATGCTGAAGGACTACTTAGAGATTCAAAGGGCAAGTGTACAAGCCCGGGGCAGCAAAGTCCAAGGAGGGTTATGTCCAGCTCCAGAAATATCTGAGCCTCAAATGACTGGAAACTGAGAGGAGGCATCATGCATACAATTGCTCTTTTAAAGTGTACCTTCCTCCTTCAGGATCTCTTATGGCCCACTGGGCAACAGCTCTTCCGTCTGGCACACAATAGTTGCTCATGCAATGTGTGACTCCCTTGGGGCTGAAACTTGTAAGCTTGTCTAGATGATCTGACTGTCTTTTCCTCCATCAACAAAATGTTTTTGTACAGCAGTGGGGGATAAAGAATAGGAGTGGAAAGTAACAGTTGTACTGTTTTTAATGTTGCAGCTACAGGACACATAATATTTAATTATTTATTAGGTAATGTGCCTTGTGACAGTTGTTATATGCAAAACTGCAGACAGAAGTGAGTCTTATTTTCCTAAAAATAGGTCGAGGAGACAATTTAACCTCTTAAATAATTGGATTCTATCCATAATAATAAATTTTGCCATCAACATGTGTTTGAAGTGTAAAGAACACAAAGTATTCTTGCAAATTGACTAATTTACAGTTAAAATTGACTGTCTTCATTTCACAATGCAACCATTTATTTCGTGGAAGAAGAAAAACATATTTGTTGGAAATGAACATTGGTACACTGAGCTAAAGGGTCTACAGGGAAGACAATGGATTCTATATGGCTAACATGAGACACCACAGATCATCACTTCAAAAATACCCTGTCTGCCTCAAGTTACTTGTTTCATTTCTGTATACCTTAAAATACTGTTTTATTTGAAAGAGAAGGACAAGAAGGAGAAGGAGAAGGAGAAGGAGAAGGAGAAGGAGAAGGAGAAGGAGAAGGAGAAGGAGAAGGAGAAGGAGAAGGAGAAGGAGAAGGAGAAGGAGAAGGAGAAGGAGAAGGAGACATAACTTCATTTTCTTTGGGAAAGATGGATACCAGACTATTTATAGTAAATAATGCTTCCTTCCCTCATTACAAAGCATGTGTTGTGCTAACAATTATTTCAGAGAGACTGATGAACTACAGCACTGAAGCATACAGGCATTAGCAAATGCAGTCTAACCAAAAATTCCTCTACTATGCATTCTACTTCAGAATTCCAGTGTCAGTGTACTGGTGATGCAGTAAACAGATGTAAAGATCACAAAAGTATCCTTCCTCTCAGAAGACAGAAAGTGCTTGAATTGAGGAAAAACAAATTAAGACGTGTCTCTAGTAATTCACACCTTTTTTGTCTTTTTTATTGAATTGCGTTTTTAGACATCATGGTATGTAAGCTTTCCTAAGAATTTCTTTAGTACTTACTAATAGAAGGAAAATCAAGAGGTACTGTAGCAAAAAAAAAAAAATCTTGAGGGTACACCACAGGTAAGTAGCCCTGAAATGCATCAGACTACCCAATTTTGCATCAGATGCTGATATAAAGTAAGAAAGGAGCATAAGGATTTGGCTAATGGGATCATTGCTTACTTATTTACATTTCCTGAGATATTTAAAGGGATTGCATACGTTTAAAACCTGAGCCTCTTACTAACACTTAGTCTCAGTTACCCCTAACTAAGGAGCTGTTGTGTTCAACAAGAAATGATGTAACTGTATTTTCTTTTGATGTTTTGATGAAGATGATCTAATGGAAGAGGACTGTGGATAGGAGGGCAAGACATCCTCTGCAAAGAAGCACTTTGGCTAAATCTTGCTCGAAAGTGAAACAATGATGTACCCATATGTTGTAGCAGGGGTCTATCACCCTCTGCCATCACAGATGAGAGAAACCCTTGGTGGCAGAAAAAGAAGGAGTCTCAGTTTTATAAACTGGAAGAGAAATTTTAGGTATCAGATGGCCAGAATGTACCATCAAATGTCATAATCTGAACCATATATCTTCCTATAAATGATGGGGAAGGATACTTTTCACAAGTATGGCTGAAGAATCCATGCACCAACACCTCCAAAGCACAAGTAACAGCAAACCAAGTAGTTATTCTCTACCATAACAACAGCAGGAAATAGTGATGATGTTCCTGCTCTGAAATTCCTCACTGAATGGTGGTGAATTAATTTTAAAAAGCCCGAATTAGTGAAAGCAATATGAGATAACACAAAACAGAAAAAGGTACCCAGAGAAATCAATAAACCAGGTTACTTGCAAAGTCATGTTTACATCTGAGAAAGAGGTGTACATACAGGGAAAGTTCTGCTTATCTGAGGATGAAACACCTGGTCTCAGTAGATGCTCAGTGATTTACAATGCTCTATAGGAATGCTAATCTTCTGTCGTTAAACAGATGACTCATTAGTACAGAGGTTCTGTTGGATTGACCTAGAAGAAGGTGAGGAGATACATAAAAGTACATTACATGACATGAGCTGGGAAAAAAAAAAAAAAAACTAAGGAAAAAAAGCTGTAGACTGCTAAAAGCGCCTTTCTTGAGCTGGATTAGTACTCCTAATGTTTCAGTCACTTGGCTAGCCACCAAAAGAGCATTAACTGTTTCTAGGAACTGAAGAGATTTCTGTTTGCTTTTTAATATAGCCATTTAAATTCTTATTATGTCCAATTGCCTTTAATCAGTCCTGACTGTAGAACATTTTTGTGACAGAGTTTTACTTTAAAAACTAGAAAAGTTTTATACTTCCATTTGTTGTTTGACACGTTTCTGAACCTGCTGGATGCTATGCCCAGGGAGGACGTGAGATGACGTCTCCAAATATTAACATATCTTCATAATGCTTTCTAACTGGATTTCAAAAACATATTTCACCTTTGTCTTGTCAAAGGCTGCAGGAAGGAAGTGGAGTCATTGGGTGAAATAAATGCCCATGACAATCAGCTGATGCATTTACACTGTTGAGCTGTTGGCTTTTCTTGTGAAGACTATGTTTCAATGAAAAAAGCTTGAGATGAGATATTGATATCAAGCAAAAGGGACCCTGACATAACTGAAGGCTGGGCACTCCATTTAGGCATATAAAAAGACAGGGTAAGAGCTTGTTCCCTTATCTTTGGGATTAAATATGTGCGAATGTGCTGAGAGCCAAAGCAATTATTTTTCACACAACACCTTTCACTTTACATGTTATGCACACATTTACACAAATTTCATATGCTTTCAACATCTGCATTCAAAATAAAATTTATACAATTATACATGCAAATTACATCCTTCAGTTAGCAATCTGAAATACTTTAGAAAAATGAAGGTTTTCTGATTAATTGTTTGAAGATTGAGGTAAAACTATCACTTCCATTTCCCCTTCTTACCTTCCCTCCTCCTGCCTTATCAAACAATATTCAGGCAATGACAGAGCTGGATAGACATGGCTTAGCTTGTGAAAATGTTGAACCTATCATGAAAATGGAATAAAGTACACACTTTAGGGGAATCAGAGCTGGTGATCTTGCAACAGAAAGTATTGCAGCAGTGCTCTATTGGTAACAGATACAGTTGCTCTGCAAAACTGCTGCTCCAGCAAAAGCGCTTACGTACTTCAGCTGTTCTTACTTCATGCAATTACACTGGTACAAATTCTGCCAACACAGTTTGCCAGCACAGACACTAGCTCTAGAAATTTCACCATTACAGGTTTGATGAATATTAATCAAGTATATTAAATATATAAGTAAACAAGTATACTAACAAAACAGTTCTGATGCAGGCTTGTTAAGACTCGACAATGCTTTAGGACTCTGATCTTCTGCTGACAACATGTTTTATTCATTACAGTTCACATCAAACTTACTGACAGTTTATTTGAAGGCTGCCCTTGGTAGGCTGCTGAGTCCCTTTTGCTGCTCTTCATTCCCTCCCATACTGAAGTGTTACCTGAGTAGCAGCTGGAAAGTGGGACCAAGCGCTCAGTAGCTTTGTGTTAGCTGCCCTGGACAGCACCAGAACATCTGTGCAAACTGCAGCCTGGAAACTGCATTGGATGGCTGACCAACAGTCCAGTTTGTATTGCAGAGCCCCTATTATATTATTGACCAAATTAGATGGATTTAAGCTGGCACAGACATGCTTCTCCTTTCTGCAGAAGAATCTTTGGCTCCTGCAGCGGACATCCTTAGGCTGCACTTCATTCAGCATTTGTGCAGTGCCTGCTGGGCATATTGGAAGTTTTTATCTCTGGCCAGACTGCCACGGAAGTCCTAATAGTGACACGTTTTTCTTTTTACAAGGTGGTGGGTGGCATCAGCTATATGTACAAAGGCAGTGGAGCTTAGAGATGATCACTTTCTCTTCCCTGTGCTACACCTTACACCCTCCCTGGTGCTCGTCTGCCCCCCTCTCCATTTCTTTCTCCTCCCCTTTTCTTATTTTTGTCTCCCATCACAGCTTCCTGAAATAGTACAAGTTAAGTTACACTTTGATAATGAAATAAATACTTTCAGGCTATATCTGCCATCCTTGCTGGATTTTTAGGAATATTGCATAATTTTTTCTCATTGGGCCAGTCTTCAGTTGAGTGGCACAGTCTTCAGTTGAGTGGCTCAGTCTTCAGAGTGGCACAAGGGAGTAATGTTTCTGTTGCAGGAACAAAACAACGTCTGTATACTGCCTGTAGGAAATTCAATTGGTGTCTGTCTACTTCCCTTTCTTCGTGGGGACACTTCTGAAGCACTATAATTGGCTTAGCTGGTGAGGTAAGTGACAATTGTGGATGGGAGGAGGAAAAACAGGAGGAGGAAATCTCTCTATTTTTTATCTGTCTATTGAGATGTCAGTGTCAGCCAAGAAGCACTTAAAAGAGATCTACTCTTATCTGTCAAGAACAAGGAGACATGGAAAGATCTAGACATGACAGGAAAAGCCAGTTATAAGAATGCACGTGCCTAGGGCTTTATGTAATATTTCCTGATGAGAGGCTCACTAGCATACTCAGGGCTAGATCACTGCTTTGGGAGATGACAACAGGGAACTAATTCAAACCTTTGGATTTCTACCAGCCACATGCATAGGTTCACAGTCACAAACATTCGTCTCTTCTGGGATCTTTGCCCACATTAAGTCAGTGCAACTTCACTGATTCCCTTGATCTCAAAAGCATGCATGCCTGTTTCCTATATGGCTTCCAGCATTACAGGCTGGTTTACATGGACTGGGCAAATTTGACCTAATATGGATTTGTTCACTTTTCTTAAGAAAAGTGCCTCTATGTGTGAAGGAGGAAAATTTGGAGTCTAATTACATGTAGGTTGATTCAAATGGTACCAAGCCATAAAAAATGAGAGAACTACTGAAGCTCTGAGAGCCTCTGTGTTTCTTGGTTGTATACAAAAGACACTGCAGCAAATTGTTTCAATTGGCATAATAAGGTGAATGAATCATAACGCAGACAAGCAGCAATTCATCCCTCCACTCAGCTTCTCCCTCTAATAGTATTGTAGTTAGTCAGCTCAGTAATTATATTTTCACATTTTGCTTGCAGTCAGGTTCCTCTGCTCTTACTGACCAAAGAGGATAGCATACATTCACAGGTTTAGCCCAGAAAATGAAATGGCTTTGTAGCTCTACGTAATTTAATCCCAGGTGGAAAGATCAGAGTTTTCCTCACCAGATATACATCTATCAGTATTCTCTGACCCAGAGTAACCCTGGAAATGAATGTTCAACTCATTTTCACAGACCAGACCAGTGCAAACCCTGTTTAAATAGCCACAGGTTTCAGGCTGCTCATCAAGAGAGCAGAATACCACCAACTTTATTTTCAGTTTTTGTAGAACCTAAATAGGCCTAACAAAAAGTTTCTAGTCAGGCACCAAAGCTTTTTTTTTAATATATATTTAACATTAGAGTTTTCAGTTGGTAGAGTTTTCACACAGAGGCACATTGTAAAGATGCTTTTTTCATTGCTTGACAGTGTAAATATACTAAATTCTACAAACTCTGTTCCTCTTGCCTTCACAGAAATTTGTAGGAAAAAGCCATCATATTTTGGGATCATCTTCTGTGTCCAAAATTAGGCATCAAAAATTACAAAGTTATACTTGGCTGCACAGATATTTTTTTCAAAGCATGTAAAGGTCAGGTGTTGGTATTTGACTTCTAGATCATTCCTGAATATACTGCCTTGACACCAGTCAAGACACTGTATTATCTAAACATTATCTAAGCATTATCTAAGATCTCTTCTGAGTCACATGTGCAACACTGAATTGTCTGGCTTACCTCCTTGGCACTCTTTATTTGTAAATATTAGGGGATTAAGAAAAGTCAAACTCTAACATCCACATATTACTTTCTGATTTCAGAAAATGCCATCTATTTCTACAAGATCTGGAAATCATTAGAGTTCTTTTTTTCTCATTACTAATGTAGCAAATAATTCTGCAGATTAACAAACATATCAGATGTGCAGATAAAATATGGAGGAGGACATGAAGAAGTTTCCAGTGTCAGCAGTTTATGACAACCCAATATTTATTTTATGCCATAAGAGGACTGCTTCAGAAGACTGGTAAAAGATTTGCAATGCCATTAGCTAGTGGTGTTCCACTCTGAAAGGCAGGCAAACACAAAGATGCTCATGGTCAAAATGGAAAAACAAAAGTCAGAGGGTCCACAAAAAGTTGCATAGTTTTATTACATGGTAATAAAATTATACATTTGGCATGGAAATTGGTATATGTTAGTAAGTTAGTCACTTATCTTTCAGTATAAACACATGGTGGTGGATTTTGAAGAAAAAGTACGGTGAAAGAGGAGAGTGAGAGATTGAAGACAAGGAGATTCAGAGGTGTGGGGGGGA
>VZDJ01000261.1:0-75451 GCA_008694505.1 Cyanoderma ruficeps | reverse complement strand
GTGCAGAAAGAGATTCGGTGGAGACTGCCCCGACTCCAGGCAGCAACACCATGTGACGGCTCTGGATTCCTGAGCAGAAGGGAAGGACCCACCTCCCAGCCAAGTCTCGGGTCAGCCTCACTACCTCTCACAACATTACTCTGCAATTCCCGTAAAATAACCCAATTTGGAGACCCCACCCCCCAGTGATGCCTTGGGAAGGCTGACCTGGAACAGAGACTGGACAGAGATAGAGAATAAAGTAGATATTTTTAAAAGGCCTTTAAGGGTACGCCTTGGGCAGTACAAGAGCGTGGCCAGGGCTCCACCCAAGATGGATCCAAAATGGTCACAAAATGAAAGACCAGTCATGAGGTCTTATACTTTTATAAGTTTTGGTCCATTTGCATATTGGAGTTTAATTGTCCAATTACAGCTTCAGATTATGAAGTCCCATCCTTCTTGTTTTCTCTCTTCAGTCCACTGTTGTTTATGCTTTTGGGCCTGAAAATTTGTAACGGTTGTTCCTAGTCTCCATGTGGGAAAGGATTTGTTTTGTCAACCTACTTTGTGAAGAGAGCTTAGTTGCACTTAATATGAGGCTCAGAACTACACATGTAGACAGCACAGAATCTGAAAAACCTGAAAGCTAAAACTTAAGGCATCACCAGCTAAAACTCCCCAACCCCAAAATTACTCCATTGGAATGACAGAGCCATTGGCCACTTCCCTTTGGGTCTTAATTGCTGACTATTCACCCAGAAAAGCCATTGAGTCCCCATTCGAGCATCTCCCTGATTAGAATAGGAAAAAAATCACTGAGAAACCTAAACCCACCACATCATCCAGCCCAAATTTTTCCCTATACTAATGTTATATCAAACTTAGACTTTTAAACTATATACATACATGCATTATTTTGATTATATACATATATATGCCCCGATACGAATATAGATGCAGTATTATGAACAGTTCACCCCAAAATAAGGTCCCCTTGAGGTATGCATTGTGTTTCTCCATCCTTCTGCATCACCCACCCAGTGCAACCTGGTCTTTGAGCAAAAACAATCCCATGAATGGGTTTGCTTTTGCTTGAGGCAGGGTTAATCCAAATTGTTTTCCCTAGCATACCTCTCAGGTGTATTAGAGGGAACTTATCTTCATCTATAGTGTGAAGGGACTCTTGTTGGGCAGGGCCGGCTCAATTGATAGAGCCTCTAGTGTTGACTAGCCACATAGCCTTTGCTAGATGCTGATCCCACTGCTTGAAAGTCCCCTCCACCCAACACCTTCAGAGTGGTTTTCACCAGTCCATTACACCATTCAACCTTCTTGGTAGCTGGTGCATGGTATGGGATATGATACTGATGTCTTAACAAACCTAGAAATGAAACAACACGCTTTTGAGATAATATTAGTATTGTAAGTAATATAAAGGTTGATCTTTATTGGAGGGCCTCCAGGAGCAGATAATGGAAAATGTCCACAAAAGCCCACCCCTCCATGGGGTAAATACAGTTTTATAAGTTTAGTAAATTAGCATAATTGACAAAAAGCACCAATTAGATACATAAGAGGTGATGCAATTTCCCCTCAGTTCATGCCCCTCCTAAATCCTCTCCCCTCAGGTGGAAACTGAACTTTGTTGATGAAAATGTGTCTTGAAGAGCTGTTTTTCTGCCTTGATTCCCAGAAAGAACCAAGATAGGATAGGGGCTTTGGAATATGTTTTGTCTTTCTGCCTATCAGGGCAGGGAAAAGTAGTGGTTAAACTAGCTATGAATGCAATAATAGGCTACAGAGGTCCAAATATGTGTAAAGAATATAGAGAATATATAAAAGAAAAAAAGCAAAAATCATTAGGCATCAATACACCCACTCAATGCCATGCTCTTTTGCTCAGGTGGTAACTAAACTATTATTGAAATTAGTTTCATTATCTCACTCAGTTAGCTCTGGGGTGCCATGTCACCGCAGGACTTGTTTTTCCAGGCCTGGGATTGTGTTCCAGGCAGCAGCATGAGGCACCAGGTGAGTGTCCAGCCATCTGGTGGTTGCTTCCACCATGGTAAGCACATAGTGCTTGCCTTGGCAGGTTTGCAGCAGTGAGACGTAATCAACCTGCCAGGCCTTTCCATACCTATGTGTATTTTACTGCCCACCATACCACAGAGGCTTTACTCTCTTAGCCTGCTTAATGGCAGCACATCTCACACTCGTGCATAACCTGGGAGATAGTATCCATGGTTAAATCTACCCCTTGTTCTCATGCCCACTTAGAGGTGGTATCTCTGCCCTGATGACCTGAGGCATCATGGACCCATCGAGCTAGGAACAACTCTCCCTTGTGCTACCAGTCTAGATCTATCTGTGACACTGACTTGGGCAGCCCAGTCTGCCTGTTTGCTGTTATGATGTTCCTTGTCCTGACTCTTAGACATGTGTGCATCTACATCTCACAATCAGCTTCTCTACCTGTGCAGTGATGTCTTGCCACATTTCAGAAGCCCGGATGGGTTTCTCTTTACATTCCCAAGTGGCCTTCTTCCATCTGTCTAGCCATCCCCACAGAGCATTGGCTACCATCTACAAGTCAGTGTAGAGGTAGAGCTTTGGCCACTTCTCTCTTTCAGCAATGTCCAGGGCCAGTTGAATGGCTTTGAGTTCAGCGAGTTGGCTTGATCCACTTTCTCTTTCAGTAGCTTGTGCGACCTGTCATGTGGGGCTCTTATGGCTGCTTTCCACTTTTGTTTCATCCCTATGATGCGACAGGAACCATCAGTGAAAAGAACATAACATGTTTCTTCTGCTAGCAGTTGATTGTACGGTGGAGCTTCCTCAGCACACGTCACCTATTCCTGCTCCTTTTCATCTATCACACCAAATTTCTCACCTTCAGACCAATTAGTGATTATTTCCAAGATCCCAGGGCAATTCGGGTTTCCAATATGGGTGCGCTGTGTAATCAAGGCAATCCACTTACTCCATGTAGCATCAGTGGCATGATGTGTGGATGGAACTTTTCCTTTGAATATCCAGCCCAGCACCAGTAGTCAGGGTGCCAGGAAATCTTGTGCTTCTGTGCCATTCACCTCTGAGGCAGCTTGAACTCCTTCATAAGCTGCTAGGATCTCCTTCTCTGTTGGGGTGTAGTTGACTTCAGACTCTCTGTAGCCTTGGCTCCAGAATCCAAGTGGTGGGCCTTGAATCTCACCAGGCACCTTCTGCCAGAGGCTCCAGGACAGACCATTGTTCTTGGCTGCAGAGTAAAGCACATTCTTCACATCTGGTCCCATCCTGACTGGGCCAAAGGCTACTGCATGAGCAATCCTGCTTGATCTGGGCAAAGGCTTGTTGCTGTTCAGGGCCCCAGTGGAAATCGTTCTTCTTGCAGGTAACCAGGTAGAGGGTTCACAATCTGTCTGTACTCGGGAGTGTGCATCCTCCAGAAACCTATGGCACCTAGGAAAGCTTGCATTTCCTTCTTGCTGGTGGGTAGAGACATTGCTGTGACTTTGTTGATGACTTCAGTGGGTATCTGATGCCTTCTGTCTTAGCACTTCACTCCCAGGAACTGGATCTCTCAGGCAAATCCCTCGATTTTATTCTTTTTGATGACGAAGCCATCTTCAAGTAGAATCTGGATGATTTTCACTCCTTTCTCAAAGATTTCTGCTGCTGTGTTCCCCCACACAATGTCATCCATGTATTGCAGATGCTCTGGGGCCTCACCCTTCTCTAGTGCTGTCTGGATCAGTCCATGACAGATGGTGGGACTGTGTTTCCACCCCTGGGGCAATTGGTTCCATGTGTACTGCGCACTCCTCCAGGTGAAAGCAAACTGTGTCCTACTCTCTGATGCTAAAGGGATGGAGAAGAATGCATTAGGAATGTCAGTAGTGGCATACCACTTCACTGCCTTGGACTCTAGTTCGTACTGAAGCTCTAGCATGTCTGGCACAGCAGGGCTCAGTGGTGGAGTAACTTAATTCAAGCCACAATAGTCCACTGTCGATCTCCATTCTCCTTCAGACTTGCACACTGGCCAGATGGTGCTGTTAAGGGGTGAGTGGGTCTTGCTAAACACTCCTTGGCTCTCCAGCTCACAGATCATCTTGTGAATGTGGATCATGGCATCTTGATTCATTTGGTACTGCTGGAAATACACTGTTGTATTGGTTTAGTAGAGATGGTAAAAACCAATTAGTGATTAACTCTTAAAATTGATGGCCAATTAAATACAGGTATACACTTCTGGGTTAAACAGCTTTAGATCAGAAGAATCTTAAGANTTTTTTTTTTTTTTTTTTTTTTTTTTTTTTTGCATTGAAACAGGTAACAGGGCGCTGGTTCGCTCCTTTAGCTAAAAAGAGGGCCAGCCTGAGACTGGTCCTGCTTCTGGGCTTACTCTTTATTGGCTCCCGGTGGGGGAGATAAAGAAGCTGCAGCTCGGCAGTGCTGGCCACGTGCCCTAGGCTGCAGCAGCCAGCAGCCAGCTGGCTGGGGCTGACCCGTGCTCTTGGCTGGGCTGTGCCCTGGCCACTGGCATCGATAGTCTAAAGAGAAATAAAATCTTTTTTCCCTTGAGCCTTAGGGAGCAGCTTTAAGTGAGATCATGCTATAAAATCAAAATAATAATAATAAAAAAAATGCTTACTAACTTTTTTTCATCAGCACGGCTTTAAATTTCTACAGCTGTGCAGCTAAAACTGCAGTCCAGCAAAAATCACACTACTACTGCAAACTTGAGCAAATTTAACTCTTTCCTAACAAATTAAAGCTTTTAAAGCTTAACTTTTCTTTAAGAGCAAAAAAAAAATAAACAAAGTAATTGTTTTTAAAAACCCCATAAAATAAACAGTTAGTAAAAAAAGGTTAAAAGTTTTAAGTAAAAAAAAAAGATGGAAGAGTAACTTCATTTAGCTAAACTTTTCTAGTAAACTATAAAAAAAACCTATTTCTTGTAACATATAAATGCTGTTTGAAAAAAAATGCATAGGTCTAGCTAAAAGTAAAAAATTAAAACCCCTTGCTCCTAAAAAAAATCTCTAGTTTTTGAGATGAAAATAATTTTAAAAATAGAAAAAAAAAATACTAAAAGAAGCATCCGTAAATAGTATCCTAAATAAGCGGACATGGGCCATATAAAGTGTTAAAAAAGCTGCAATTGAAAAAAACTTCACAAAGGCAGATTCCTAAGCAGCTGTCTTTGTGAAAATTAAAACCCACAAAAACCATATTTTATGTTGTCAGTAAAAAAATCTCCATAAAAGTTCTAAAAAATCCCTCCTCTCCCAAAAAATTAATAAAAAATTATTTTTAAATTGTGAAACTAAAAATTGTAAATTTTGTATATGTTGTTTGTAAAAAAGTAAACACTTGTAGAAAAAAAGGGTGTTTTAAAAGTTTCATTTGTTTTTTTTCTTTTCTTATTTTCTTCTTAATATATGTTAAATGAACTATCTTCGTAACTTTTAAGTTTTAAGCCTGTTTGCTTTTTATTTTCTCTTAGTCATATCTCACAAAAAAAACAAACACTAAAACCATCACAAAATTTGTGCATTGGCTGGGAAAAGTCAAAATTGGTGAACGTGAAGCTGCTACATAATTTAGTGTTTTCACCTGATTGCAAAAAAACTGTTACATTCTTTTTAGTAGACAATGCGGGCAATTAATAAAAACTGTGACATAAGATTAAGTGAAAAAATCTAAAGGCAAAGTAAGTATGAGTATGTTAAGGAGAATTATAGTAAATATCTAGGAGTAGAGTAGTTTTATTGTTTTAAAGTAGATAAAAGCTATACGTTGTAAGTAGTTTTAATAATAATTTTTTGAATGTGTTTCCCAGAGGTGTAAGAGGTAGAATGTATTGATTTAGCACAGATGATAAAAACCAATTAGTGATTAACTCTTAAAATTGATGGCCAAATTGGCCAATTAAATACAGGTATACACCTCTGGGTCAAACAGCCTTAAATGAGAAGAATCTTAAGAAGTGCATCCTCTTCCTTCCTGCATTGCAACAGGTAACAGGGCCGGTCTCAGTCTGCCATGCGGCCCCTGGGACGGGGCAGCCCGGGCCGGGTCTGCCACCCCCCCCCCCGCTAAAAAGAGGGCTGGCCCGAGACCGGTCGTGCCTCTGGGCCCACCCCCCATCGGCTCCTGGCAGGGGAGATAAAGAAGCTGCAGCTCGGCAGTGATGGCCGCGCGGCCTAGGCCGCAGCGGGCGCCAGAGAAGGGCTGGCCCTGGCTGAGCCGTGCCCCCGGCTGGGCCGTGCCCCGGCCCTGGCCACCGGCGCCGCTAGCCCGAAGAGAAATAAAATCTTTCCCCTCCCCGAGCCCCAGGGAGCAGCTCTAAGCGAGCCCACGCTATAAAATCAAAACATTAAAAAAAAAAAAGTTTACCAACCTTCCCCATCAGCACGGCTTTAAATTTCTACAGCCGTGCAGCCAAAACTGCAGCCCGGCAAAAATCACATAACCACCGCAAACCTGAGCAAATTTAACTCTTTCCTAACAAATTTAAGCTTCCAAAGCCTAACCCTTCCCTAAGAGAAAAAAAATCCCAACAAAGTAAACGGTAAAAAAACAAGACATTAAATAAACAGTCAGTAAAAAAAAGGTAAAATTTTTAAGTAAAAAAAAAGATGGAAGAGTAACTTCACTTAGCCAAACTTCTCTAGTAAATGATAAAAAATAAACTATTTCCTGTAACATATAAATGCTGTTTGTAAAAATGCATAGCTCTAGCTAAAAGTTATAAATTAAAGCTCTTTGTTTAAAAAAAAATCAATCCAAATTCTCTTAAAAGCCAGTTTTGCTATCAAAAAGAACAAAATTTAAAACCCTGCTCAAAAACTCCAGTTCCTGATTTATTAAAAAAATATGGATATTGATCTAACACCAATATCCACAATGACGGACAAAGACTCTCTAACAGTTTAAAGTTAGAAAGTATATGTTTATTACGACGCTGGGCAGCGTGCGGGATAGCTCCCAAATACACACGCGCAATTCACAGGTGATCACAGGGTCTTTTTATGTACAAGAATATTGAATCCCCAAAACACAAATGCATATTCATAACTCTGGTACATCCCATTCCCTGCTTCATATGGTAATTAGCCAAAAAGCTATTAAGCATGCGTAGTTTGTTCTTTGAAATGGGTCGGTGGTCTTTTTATGGGGCGGGGTCTCAAAATGATGAAGTAAAATGGGTCTTCCTCGCTTTGACTTTTTAACCTGTTCAGCGCTACATGACAGCTGAATCCTGTTTTCCAGCACTGTTTGATTGATGCTTGTATTGTCTATTGATATTCAAGGATGTACATCCTTCTGTTGGTCAGGGTACACATCCTTAGAAAAACAAAAGGAAGTTAGTCTGTGACAAAGGGCTATTGATTACTCAGGAGTTTTACAGGCTTCCTTAAATCTTCAAAATTAATGCTTCATTCCTGAAAGTAAAATAAAAAATAGACAGCATCAAATTCGCACCGATGTCATCAACAAAATCACAGCAGTCTCCACCAACCAACAAAAAAACCCCACAAGCTTTCCTAAGCGCCATAAACTTTAAAAATGCATATTCCGAAATACAACCAAATTGTAAGTCCTCTCTACCTAGTCACCCGTAAAAAACCACTTTCCAGTAGAGCCCTGAACAACAATATGCCTTTACCCAAATCAAACAGAAAATCGCTCATGCAGTAGCCCTTAACCCAGTCAAAACAAAACCAAATGTAAAACACATGCTCTCCTCTGCAACCAAAAACCATAGTCTGTCCTGAAGCCTTTAACAAAAAATGCCTAGTAAAACTCAAAACCAACCACTAAAATTCTAAAGTCAAAACTACAAAAAGTGTAAAGCCAACTACACTCCAACAAAAAAATTTAAAAGATTTAGCAGCCTATAAAAAAGTCCGAGCTACCTCAAAAGTAATAAGCACTAAAACACAACTCCTCCTAGCACCCCAACTACCTGTACTAAAGTAAATGTTCAAAACAGAAGTTCCCTCTACCCACCATGCCACCAATGACACATAAAGTAAGTGAATTACTCTCATCACACAGCATGCCCATATTAAAAAACTAAATCACCCTAAAATTTAAAAAATAATTACAAATTAGCCTAAAAGTAAAAACTTTGGTCTAACTGATAAAAAAGAACAAAAACAAGTAACACGTGCTGAAAAAGTTCCACCATACAACCAACTACCAACAAAAAAACCACGTTACGCTCTTTTTACAAATAATTATTATCGCAATTTAAAAATAAAACAAAATTAAAAAGCAGCTGTATAGAGCCCCACATGACAAGTCGCACAAGCTACTGGAAAAAAAAGTAAATCAAGCCAACTCACTAAACTCAAAACCATTCAATTAACTCTAAACATTGCTAAAAAAAAAGTGACCAAAGCTCTACCTCTATACTAATTCATGAATAGCAGCCAATGCTCTATAGAAATAATTTAAAAAGTAATAAAAGCTAATTAACAACATAAATAAAAACCAATTTAAGCTGCTAAAAAGTAAAAACACATTGCTACCAAAGTAAAAAACTATCTGTAAAAGTCTGCCATGTAAATGCCCATGTCCCCAAGAGTAAAGCTAATAAAAAAAACCCAAAACAATAAGCAAGTAAATGTAAATCAAGCTGCAAAAAAAAAGTCAAGAATAAACTTAAATTAGCAACACCAAAAAAAATTGTTCCTAACTCAATAAACTCATGCCTCAAGTCATCAAAGTAAAAATACCACCTATAAGTAAACACAAAACCAAAAAGTAAATCTAACCATAAACAGTATTTCTCAAGTTATCCATGACTGTAACACGTACTGCAATCAAACAAGCCAAACAAGTAAAACCCCTACTGTATAGTAAGCAGTAGTCCAAATATAAGTACAAAAAAACCTGACAAATTAATTATATTACACTACCGCAAGCACACCAAAGTAAACACTATGTACTCACAATAGCAAAGTCCACCACAAAATAACTAAAAACCTACCCTGTGCCTCACACTACAGCCTGTAACACCATTCTAAACTTTAAAAAGCAAATTCTTTAAAAATATAGTACCCCTAAAAAATTAAGTCAAACAATGAAACTCATTTCAAAAATAGCTTTATCAACACCTAAGCTAAAAAACATTAAATAAGTGTACCTTATCCGCTACCATGCACCAGCTGCCAAAAAAGTAAAAAAATACAATAGACTATTAAAAACCACGTTAAAAACACTGAGTAAAAAATCTTTCAAAAATTGAAAGCAGCATTTAACAAAAACCACCTAGTTAATTAATACCCAAAATTTCACCAACAAAGCAAGCCCTGCCCAGTCTAAGCTCCTGCATACAGTAAATAAAAAAAGTCCCATTAGTACATATAAAATTTTTGTTAAAAAAACAAAAATCATATTTTGCTTTTAGCTAGTTTAACTAGAAGCAAAAAAAGCTCCCTAAACGGTTTTTCCTTTTTTTTCTTAAAATTGTTTAAACCTGTCCTAAAGTAAAAAAACCAAAAAACCACCAAAATCTCGTGCCTGCAACCCACTGGAGCCACCAAACAGCACTTTCCAGTGGCGAAAAAACTAAAACTAATAAAAAACTAAAAAAACTATGCTAACCCACAGCAAAAACTTCTCTCAGTTTTGCCATCTCTTTTCAGAACAAGAAGTTTTGTTGTTTCATGTTATTCATTTCTATGCTTGTAAACTCTTTATTTGTTAAATAAGTAATTTTTTCCACTTTTCTCCAAAAAAGTTATTTCGCAAACCAGTAAAAAAAATAAATTTATGTTTACTCTCCAAAAAAACCCTTGTCAAAAATTTTCTCCAAAATTTACCCTAAATCAAAACAACTGTCAAGGTGGCAATTGGTACTTGCTCTTCCTCTACCTTCAAGAGTCCTACCACAGAAGGATGTTCTGCCACTACAGGCAAGGTGTTCAGTTGCTTAATTCCTTCTGTGTCCACAGCAGCAATTCCAAAAGCCTGTTGATGTTTCTTTGGGTCTTTGAAGTATCTGTTCCTGAGGTAGTCAATACCCAGGATACATGGGGCATCTGGGCCAGTTACAATGGGATGTTTCTGCCAGTCCTTCCCGGTCAAGCTCACTTCAGCTTTTAACACTGTTAGCTCTTGAGAACCCCCTGTTACCCCAGAAATGGAGTCTGTTTCTGACCCCACATGTCCTAATGGCATTAATGTGCATTGTGCACCAGTGTCAAACAAAACTTTGTGTTCTTGTGGTTCTGACGTGCCTGGGCATTGGATCCACACAGTCCAGTAGACACAGTCGTCCTGTGCCTCTACCTGGCTAGAGGCAGGGCCCTTCTAACTCTGGTCTTGTGAATACATATGGGAGGTACCTTCCAGTGTGTCAGATCCTTGGCCACAGGAACCTGGCACTGCACTCACTCTCACTGACTTCCCTTTTCCTTTCTCCTTCATTTCTTGTACTCGGGCTGCCAGGACATGGGTAGGTTTCCTGTCCCACTGTCTCATGTCTTCTTCATGGTCTAGTAGGAAGTACCACAAGTCAGTTAGTGGGGCGTATCCTCTCTCTCTTGCTAGAGTATGTCTGGCTCTGACTTTGGGGGCTCTGGTTCACACTGGTGCCACATGGAAACAGTTCTCCCTAATCTCTGAGTTTTTTCTGTTCATCCTTGAGACTCTCAACCAATGTCTCTACAGCAGAGATATGGGTCTACATTGGGCCATGACCCATGTTGTCATACATCCTGAGTTTGCTTGCTATAGAGCCCACTGTCTCTCAATTGTCCTCGAAATTCATTTTCACCATGAAACTGGAGTATTCAGATGGCCTCTGCTGTCCAAGGCTCCACCACATTTGCAATGTGCACGTGACCTTGTCAGGGTTGCTATTGGGTTGCCTGTCCCTTTTGAAAAGTACCTCCAGCAGTGCCATTTCTCTCAGGTGTAGGATCCCTTCCTCTATGGTCTTGAAGGACTTATTATGATGGCGATCCTGCAGTCTCTCTGTAAATGAACATCTCTCTTAAACTTGTTAGAAGCCTCTCCCGGAGAGAAAGGGGTCCTGACTCCCTCCTGAATGCCTGCTTAATACCTGCATCCTGGGCTAAGGATCCCAAAAACCTTGCTTCAGTACCATCAAGTTGCACGCCTTCATCCCTAAGGTCTCAAACTTGGATCAACCAGGCCAAAATGTCCTTGTCCACACATTGTATAATAAATGTCTTTCCACAGACTGTGGAGATTGTCAAATGACAGGGACTCAGTAATTATCTTGGACTCCAGTTCCTCTGTTGGTTGTGAGGGCCCTGGTACCTCATTGTCATAAACCAGACATACCAATTTGGCTTTATATCTCCTCCTTTGCACAGGGATGACTGCTGCTGCCTGTGGCTGCCCTCCTGGTTTGGCTGGAGCCTGAACAGTTGTAACATCTGTTGGTTCTACTGCTGCGCTATCCACCTTTCCCTCTGACTTCAGCTGGTGCTGTGGGGAAGTGTCCCCAGCCCCTGTGGCAGGTTTCTGGGCAGCATCCCTAGTCTGGGGCAGACCTTGGGGTGACAAACCTGAGTTAGTGGTGAAATCAGTAGCCCATCTGACGTGCATGTATACTAATGCATGGGTAACAAGAGCAGCTGGAAGCCATGGTACAACAGCAAAGTTGTGGTGTAGTCGCCATCACAGAAACGTGGTGGGATGAGACATGGCTGGAGCACTGCATTGGATGGCTACAAGCTCTTCAGAAGAGACAGGTAAGGGAGAAGAGATGGAGAGGTGACCCTTAATATTAGGGAGGCTTTTGATGCCATGGATATTGAAACTGACTATGAGGTTTAATGCTTATGCGTAAGAATTAAAGGGAAGGCCAACAAGGCTGACATCCGACTGGGAGTCTGTTATTGTCCACCCAACCAGGAAGAAGAGGTGGACAACTTATTCTATAAGCAGCTAGAGAATTTCTCAGGATCACCAGCCCTTGTTCTTGTAGGTGATATTAACCTACCAGACATGTGCTGGGAACTTAATACAGCAGAAAAAAGGCAGTCCAGGAAGTTTTTAGAGTGTGTGAAGGACACCTTTTTGTCACAGCTGGTGAGTGAGCCCACCAGGGGAGGGACTATATTAAACCTGTTGTTTGCAAATAGAGATGGATTGGTGGGAGATGTGGTGGTTGGAGGCCGTTTGGCGCATAGTGATCATGAAATTACAGAGTTCTCGATATTTGGTGAAATCAGGAGGAATATCAATAAGACTTTTACATTGGACTTCCGGAGGGTAGGCTTGGGCCTATTTAGGAGGCTTTTTCAGAGAGTTCCTTGGGAAGCAGCCCTTAAAAACAAAGGAGTCCAGGAAAGGTGGGCATGCTTCAAGAAAGAGATCTTGAGGACACAGGAACAGACTGTCCCTGTGTGCCAAAAGTTGAGTCAAGGAGGCGAACGTCCAGCCTGGACGGGCAACGAGGTTTTGAAGGAACTTAGGAATAAAAAGAGGATGTATCATCTTTGGGAGGAGGGTCAGGTCTCACAGAAAGTATTTAAGGGGGTTTCTAGGGCATGTAGGAAAAATATTAGGGAGGCCAAAGCTCAGTTTGAACTTAATTTGGCATCTTTTGTAAAGGATAATAAAAAATGTTTTTACAAATATATTAATGGTAAAAGGAAGGGTAAGACCAGCCTTTGTTCTCTATTGGATGCAGGAGGGAATTTAGTAACTGCAGATGAGAAGGCAGAGGTTCTTAACACCTTCTTCACCTCAGTCTTTAGTGGGAAGACGGCTTGCCCTCAGGACAACTGTCCGCCTGGGTTGGTAGATGGTATTAGGGAGCACAATGTTCCCCCTGTTATCCAGGAGATGGCAGTCAGAGAACTGCTGAGCTGCTTGGATGTTTATAAATCTATGGGACCAGATGGGATCCATCCCAGGGTGATGAGGGAGCTGGCAGCTGAGCTTGCAAAGCCGCTCTCCACCATTTACCAACAGTCCTGGCTCACTGGTGAGGTTCCACATGACTGGAAGCTGGCCAATGTGACACCCATTCACAAAAAGGGTGGGAAGGAGGATCCTGGTAATTATAGGCCAGTTAGCCTGACCTCAGCACCTGGTAAGGTAATGGAGCAGTTTATACTGAGTGTCATCACACAGCACTTACAGGATGGTCAGGGTATTAGACCCAGCCAGCATGGGCATAGGGGGAGTAGGTCGTGTTTGACCAACCTGGTCTCCTTTTATGACCAGGTGACCTGCCTGGTGGATGCAGGAAAGGCTGTGGATGTTGTCTATTTGGACTTCAGCAAGGCCTTTGACATTGTCTCCCACAGCATACTCATGGAAAAGCTGGCAGCCCACGGCTTGAACAAGAGCACTCTTTGCTGAGTTAAGAACTGGCTGGATGGCTGGGCCCAGACAGTGGTGGTGAACGGTGCTGCATCCAGCTGGTGGCCAGTCACTAGTGGTGTCCCTCAGGGGTCTGTGCTGGGGCCAGTTCTGTTCAATATTTTTATTGACAACATGGATGAGGGTATTGAGTCTTTCATTAGTAAATTTGCAGACAACACCAAGCTGGGAGCGGGTGTCGATCTGCTGGAAGGTAGGAGGGCTCTGCAAAGAGACCTGTAACACTTGGATGGATGGGTGGAATCCAATAAGATGTTGTTTAATAAGTCCAAGTGCCGAGTCCTGCATTTTGGCCACGATAACCCCCTGCAACATTATAGGCTGGGGACGGTATGGCTGGACAGTGCCCAGGCGAAAAGGGGCCTAGGGGTTCTGGTCAACAGCCAACTGAACATGAGGCAGCAGTGTGCCCTGGTGGCCAAGAAGGCCAATGGCATTCTGGCCTGTATCAGGAATAGTGTGGCCAGCAGGACAGGGAGGTCATTCTTCCCCTGTACTTGGCACTGGTGAGGCCGCACCTTAGAGTAGTGTGTCCAGTTCTCGGCCCCTCAGTTTAGGAAGGACATTGAGACGCTTGAGTGTGTCCAGAGGAGGGCAACAAGGCTGGTGAGGGGCTTGGAACACAAGCCCTATGAGGAACGACTGAGGAAGCTGGGGTTGTTTAGCCTGGAGAAAAGGAGACTCAGCAGTGACCTTTTCACTCTCTACAACTTCCTGAAAGGTGGTTGTAGCCAGGTGGGGGTTGGTCTCTTTCTCCAGGCAGCAACTGACAGAAGCTGCACCAAGGGAAATTTAGGTTGGATATTAGGAAAAAGATTTTTACAGAAAGGGTGATAAAGTACTGGAATGGTTTGCCCAGGGAGGTGGTGGAGTCACCATCCCTGGATGTGTTTAAAAAAAGACTGGATGTAGCACCCCATGCCATGGTCTAGTTGAGGTGTTAGGGCTGGGTTGGACTCGATGATCTTGAATGTCTCTTCCAACCTAGTGATTCTGTGTGTGATAATTTACAAGAGGTGACCAAACCATATTTGGAGACTTTATTTTGTTGCTCTGTTCCTCCCCACTAAAATAAGGCAGCTGAACTTGCATTGTCTAAGTTTATTAAAATATACCAGGCAGTATCAGAGACAAAAACAGTGGACTTAAGCAGATATTAACAATTGTGATGTAGTGCATAAATCAGTATTGGGAAGGACAACAAATTAGAAAATGACAGTTTGATTCAAATATTAACTGTTTGGAAGTAACCATATATTAGTATCAAAACCAGATGTGGAGATTCTTTCAAGATGATTTTCCATGCAGTCAGCTTCACTGTGTTGTAGCATGACGAACCTTTCAACAGGAAGAAGGCATTTAAAAAGTAACAGAAAATGTTACAGTGAATTCATTAAAGCACTCAAGAAGCTTGAGGGCTACTGGATGGTGAGCACAAATTAGTTTTTAAAGGAGATTAAATTGTGACTTGGACTTCTCAGATGAAGAGATTTCAATGCCAAGAAAGTATTGTAACGAAGCAGCAGCATTCTTGTAAACTTTATTCTTGTAGTTCTACATGAGAAAGGATGGTAGAAAGTCTCCATACTGCCATCTGATAAATTTATATGGAACTAAATTTTAAATATCTCTAGAAACATGAGCTTGTGTCTACATTTTTCTTTTAATGAAGGTGCCCTCCTTCCCCCCACTACTTTTGAAGAACATCACATATTTTCTCAGTATTAAGCTTGCTCACTACCAATATGCCTTCTCTCTCCACCGCTACAAACATTTGAAGTAGCAGCTATTACAATGCTCACATGTACAGTTATGCTTTTGCACAAATGGCTGCAGTGTACGAACTGCTAAGAGAAACAGAAAAGCAATGGAAGTTCACTGGCAAAAGATCCCAGATCTTCTTTGTTTGTACCCTTTAAAAGCCAGGACTAACAGGTGCCATAAAAGCAGCTATCCTGCTGGATGCAGAGCAGGACAGCTGAGTGTCCTACTCCAGACACTGAGCACCACAATTAATGTGCTGTCACATCAGGACACAAGCAGCAATCAGAATTATTATGTAAAACAGACCAATGACAGTCATTGTCATAAGAATTGAAACCCTTAAAGTAAAAGTAAATACTTCTGTTTCCTACTTCTTACACTCAGCTATGGGTCTGATAAATCCTCAGCATTTGTGCTTAAGAAATACCTAAGCATCTAAACACTATAAGCCCTAAGTGTGGAGTAAAGAACAAACCAGCATAAATCAAAGCATAGCTTCTTCCTCCCACCTCTCCTGGCACCACTGTTTGTGGTGTCCATGCTAATACCCAGGCAATATCTTGAAAACTGTAGTGCAGGGGAATAGGAGTCCAATTTAGTAGTCCTGCTAAAACCATGCAACCACTCACTCCCCATCCCCACCACCATTGATTGAAAGCACAAAAGGCAGAAATCACAGGTTGAGATATGAACAATTTACTGTAATCAATGAGAAAAAAAAACCAAACAGCAACACCAACAATATTAACAATAAATGGTAGAAGACAAGAAAATAAAAATACATAAAACAACATTTGACCCTATCGTTCACCACGCATTCTCCCACCAGCAGAAACGTCCTTGTCAGAAGTGACGGAGGTAGTCCCTTTCCCCCACCCCTGGCAGTGATGTGAGGTGGTATCTAATAACATTAGGGTCTTGGCAATGGCCTCTCCCAGTGATCTGGGCATACACGAAGACACGATCCTCCTCATACTCTATACCATCTCCCTTATATCCAGATCCTACATCTTCCAAATATATACATATATATGTAAAGATGCACAAGCACAGCCATCATTTCCATTGTCAATGACTACCCCTCCAAGATGTCTGCTGACTTCATTTAGTCCATGAATGTGGGCTCTATTTCTCCTAGATGTCTTCCAGGGAAGGAGGTGATGTGAGAGAGTTTGCAATTAATATGACTGTAATCTGTAATATTTATCCTCCAAAATCCCACAGTGCCTAGGAAAGCCTGAGTTTCCTTCTTGCTGGTTGGTGGGGACATAGCTGCTCTTTTGTTGACCATGTCCATTGGAATCTGACAATGGCTATCTTGCCACTTTACTTCTAAGAACTGGATTTCCTGGGCAGATCTCTTGACCTTACTTTGTTTTATGGCAAAACCAGCCTTCAGGAGGATCTCTATTATCTTCTTCCCTTTCTCAAAAACTTCCTCTGCTGTGTTGCCCCATACAATGATGTCATCAATGTATTGCAAATGTTCCGGAGTCTCACCCTTTTCCAGTGCAGCCTGGATCAGTCCATGGCAAATCAGGGAGCTGTGTTCCCATCCCTGGAGCAGGCGGTTCCAGGTGTACTGGATGGCCTTCCAGGTGAAAGCAAACTTTGGCCTGCACTCTGCTGCTAAAGGAATGCAGAAAAACACATTGGCAATGTTGATGGCAGCATCACTTTGCTGCCCTGGACTCCAGTTCGTACTGAAGTTCCAGCACATCTGGCATATCAGCACTCAGTGGTGGTGTGACTTCATTCAGGCCACGATAATCCACTGTCACTCTCCATTCTTGCTTGGACTTACACACTGGACATGTGGGGCTATTAAAGGGTGAGTGGTTCTTGCTGACCGCTCCCTGGATATCCAGTTCATGAATCATCTCATGGACGGTGGCCAAAAAATCCCAGTTAGTGCAGTATTGTCGACAGTGCACAGTTGTGGTAGTGATCAGTACCTGTTGTTCTTTGACCATAAGCAGGTCCCACAGCAGGATACTCTGAGAGACCGGGGAAGGTATTCAGCTGCCTAATTTCCTCTGTCTACACAGCAGCTATCCCAAAAGCCCAACAACGCCCTTTTGAGCCCTTGAAATAACCTTCTCCTGAGGTAATCTATGCCAAGGATACATGGGGCCTCTGGGCCAGTCACAATGATGTGGTTTTGCCATTCATTCCCAGCCAGGCTCAGTTCAGCTTCCAGTACAGTCTGCTGTTGGGATCCCCCTGTCACCCCAGAAATAGAGATGGATTCTGCCCCACTATATCTTGATGGCATCAGGGTACATTGTGCACTGGTATAAACTAAAGCCTTATACTCCTGTGGGTCTGATGTGCCAGGCCATCATATCCACACAGTCCAATAGATCCAATTGTCTGTCCTATACCTGGCTGGAGGCAGGGCCCCTCTAGTTCTGGTCATGGTATTCGTTGCTCACTTGTTGTAAAAATGATGAACCGCAGGTCCCTTCAAGAGGATTGGAAGTAACATCAGCACCTTCCATTCTGTCTGAGGACCTGCCCACTGGAAACTGGAGCAGCATTTATCCTTGAAGAATTTTCTGTGGTGGTTGTTCTTCTCAACTCACATACCCATGGCTGCCAGAGCAGAGGTGGGTTTTCCACCCCACTTCCTCATGGTCATGCAGGTAAAAGCACAGGTTACCTACCTCATGGTGTGTTCCCTCTCTCTCTTGAGCAGGGGCGTGCTTGCTCTTAATAGCAGAGACTCTGGCCTGTACTGGCAGGGCACAGGACATTTCCTCTTTAAATTGCTGGAAGTCCTTGGACAGTCTTTCTGTGGCTGAGATGCAGGCCCACAGGGAGGAAGTGAGACTTTCCTCATATTACCAGTTGAGCAACCAAATTATCCACTGTTTGTTCTCCTTCTTTCCATGACATCACCGCCAATGAGTTGGCATACGACGATGGCGTGCTCCATAGGAACTTCCGCCACATGGGTTGTGTGCCCTAGACTTCACCTGGATCTATAGGGGACTGCTCGTTACTTGAATCATTATAGAGTACCTCCAGCGCAGCTAATTCTCTCAGGTACTGGATACCTTGCTCCATGGCGTTCCACTTGTCTCAGTGCACTGATAGATCATCTGTGAAAAGGTACCTTTCCCTCATGCTTGACAGGAGTCATCTCCAGAGGCTGAGAGTTTCTGTCTTTTTCCCCAATTCCCATGTCAATGCCCGCATCCCAGGACAGGGATTCCAGCTGCATGGCTTCACTACCACCTAGTTCCATATCTTGGGTCATGATATCCCAGCATTGGAACAGTCAGGTCACCATGGGCTCACCCTACTGGCAGCTGAAATCTTTTCACACATCTCACAGCTCACCCAGGGATAGGGATCAAATTACCATCTCTGGCCATGCCTTTTACTCTTGTCGTGAGGACCCTACTTCCTCTTCATCCCGCGCTAAGTGACCTGATTTGGTCTTGGATTTTTTCTTCTGTATGGGGTGACTGCTACCAGCACGGGTTGTTCCTCTGGTTCAACTGCAGATTGAGTGGCCACAGTGCCAGTTGCTCTGCTTTCCTCCTCCTCCTCGCCCTGAGGGTGCTGTCTGGTAATGAGCAGTGTCTGATAAATAGCAGCCAGGGCCCAGCAAAATGAAGTAATTTGTGCCTCTCTGGAGTCACCATAGCATTGTCCTTTCAAATATTCTTCCAGTCTGACAGGGTTCTCTGGTTGTTCAGAGATGACCTTCCAAACCATTGGAGAAGAAAAGTCCTTGAAATACTGGCCCATTTTCTGCCACATTCCATGCTACTCATTACTATCCCACCCTTGTCATAAATCTCTATTCTCCCCAGAAATCTATTTCTTGTCTCTTTCATGGTGTGGACTGCACTGAGGAGACCTGGCAGACCTAGCCACCATAACATGCTCCAATACATGCTTTTCTTAATATGCAATGGGAATTCAAAATTCTCAAAAGCTGAAGTACCAAGCCTGAAGGAGGAAAAGGGGGTAAAAAGCTGCGGAAAATCATCCTCCCCAGTTCCCACCCCCCACTGGGTACTATTATTAATGGCTTTCCAAATCTAGCAACCAAGGTAACTGTAGGAGAGCAACACCAAATACACATTTGAAATGACCATCATTGCCCTTGATGTTATCATGTCATAAACTCACATCTTATAGTACAGCAACAAAGCAATCCTGATGCCTCTCCCTGCTGTGAAAAACAAAACTGCAAGGTGCACATATGGGAATATATACAGGCTTAGGTACCTGCACTGGTTTAGCACGGAAGTGATTTTTTCCAAGAGTTATAACAAAAACCGATTAGTGACCGGCTTTGAAGCTGACAGCTTGATTAACCAATTAGAGAGTTAGATACACCTCTGAGCTACACAGGTTAAAAATCAGAGGAAATCTGGGAAAACTCTTTCTTCTGGCCCCATGTCCTGGGTTGTAGCATAGAATATGCAAAAGTATTCTATTACCATCTTCATGAACTGTTGAATCCAATTGTTGGAGCAGTGTTTCCCAGACCCCCTCCCCCTGGGCTATCTTCTGTTAATGGCCCATCAGATGCCTTACTGTATGACATAGATAACTGCCTCTGGGAGCAATCTCTCGCTAATGGGCCATCAAAGACCCTCCTATCCCATTGTGAGATGCTCCGCCCAGGGGGGAGGAACCAAGCATTCTCACCTGGATATAATCTGGGATTTGGGCAGCCTTTACCCACCGGATTCCCAGAGGACCAGAGCTACCAGACCTTTCTACGGGATCACTGCTTCAGGAAGACCACCTCATCTGGACTGCTTCCATCACCCTGCTCAGGTTGTATTCTGACTCTGTCAGTGGTCTTTTGTATTATTGGATTTTTTTTATTTTATTCTACCTTTTTTTCCTTTCTTCTTATTAAATTATATTTTTCTGACTTGGAGCCTCTCACTTGGTTTGTTTTCAAACCACTACACCCCAGAACAGGTAACAGGGCTGGTCCCACTCCGCTGCATGGCCCCCGGGGCCTGGCAGGCAGGCCGAGCCCTGCTGCTGCAGCTGTCTTGGCCAGGGTGGGCCCAATGACTCCCAGGCAGAAGGAGGGGAGGAGAGTATGCCCTGTCCCGGCCGAGCCCAGGCCCAAGTGGCTGCTAACATCTCCCGCTACGCTGCACCTCCATCATGGCCCGGGCCAAGCTCCCCCCTCCTCCAGCAGCCGGTGGGCAGAGGAAGTGGCAGGGGGGGAAAGCCCAGTCATGCCAGAGATCCTGGCTCCAGCCCCGACAAGGCCTGAGTCTGCCACCTTTATCCATATCCCGGGGAAGAACTATCATGCCCTCTGCAGACCTGGGAGAGATGTTAACTCTTCCCTTGAAAGATGAAACGTGCAAAACATTAAATCTCTCTGAGTGAGAGAATAGTTAGAGTGAAATGTGGAGAGACATGGCATAAGATGGAAGTAAGTAAAGAGAGATTAAAGGTCCTAAGTGAGAGGAGAGATGAGAAGATGCCTTGGTTTTAGGCTGAAAGTCTTTTATGAGCCATGGTAATGGACTGTAATATCGTGGTGGTTTGGCCAGGAAGTGATTTTTCAGGAAGTTAAAGCTTGACAAACCAAATAGAAAGGGACACGTCTCTGAACACACAGGAGTTAAATATCAAGAGGATCCTGGGGAACAGCCCTTTTTTTTCCCTTCTGGCCTCAAAGGAGGTAAGATGGCAACCTGGCTCCCTCCTTGAAGGGGGGAGGGGAGCCAGGACAGCCTGGCCTGTCTGAGCTGGGCCAGGGCCATGGCTGTCGGCAGGGGAGGGGAAAGTCACAGCTACTAACATCTAGCCAACTTTAAACTGGCAGTGCCGCAGACGCAGCTCCGAGGGGAGATGTCCCCCAGGGACCAGCTCTCAGCCGGGCCCACCCCCCCGGCCTGGCGCGGCCTGGCTGGGCTCACCTGTTGCTGTAGCCCCGGCAGGGGGCCAAGTTGGGCCCTGGATCCTGGCAGCAGCCAGCGGGGAGGAAGGGGAGGTCGCAGCTGCTAAACATCCAGCTGACTCTGAGGCTTGCCTTGCTGCTGGCTCGGGCTGAAAGTGATGTCCCACGAGCTTTAGGAAGCAGCTTCAAGCTGGGCCACCCTGAATGAGACTGAAAAGTGGAGGAGGGAGGCATCCACCAGCCTAGCTACTGAGATCCTGGCTGCTGTTCCTGAGCCTTTGCACCCCCCCCACCCCCCATCAGCAGAGTTTTGAAATCCTACAGCCTTACCACCTGGCAGAGATCACATGATTATCACAGGCCCTGGGAAAAAGAATATTAACTTTCTCTTGGCACAAAATGAAACTTCCAGAGCACTAATCCTTCTCTGAGTAAGGAGAAAAAGGACAGAGTGAACATAGAGTAGACAGCATGGACAGTCAGTGAAGAGAGAGTGAAAAGACTATAGGGAGAAGGGATTGAAAAGTTTGCTATTTTAGGGTGGACTTCTCTTATTGAGCCATGGTAATGAAGTCTATAAGTAGATTATCCCTTTAAATCATGGGGAGAAATATTCATTTCGGGAGATGATTGTTCAGATTTGTGGATTTAAGAAAAGGTATCTGTGATGGACTGAATTATATTGAATTAGTAGTTGTGATTCTTGTGATCCCATGAGATGCTTGAACAGAGAGAGATGAGAAGCCCTCTGTGCCAGTGAAGAAGTGAGAAGATAGCTCTGTTCCCTGAGATGAAGAATCCTTTGCCTTTGGAGTTGTTCATCTTTAAAAAATGACACCCCAGTATGCATGAGTCCATGACCCATAAGCAGCTTGGGAAACTGCTAATGGGAGGGATTTCACAGAAGCAGGTTTTCCCCAGGTGGCTGTTTTTGTGACAGTTAAAACCCACAAGAGAACTGTTCTAGGTTGTCAGTGGGTGAAATTCTATGGTAAACTAAGAGAGATTCCTCCCTAAAGAATTGCTTAAAGATTATTTTCAAATGGTGTGTCCTAGGGTGACTATGGTGCCTGTATCCCCAATCGTCTGTTCTGTGTGTGCTGTGTGTTCTGTACCTTTAAAACTGGTTCTGAGTGTGAGCAGGGAAAGAAGCATGCAGTTTGTTTTGAAAAAACAGCGTTCACTCCTCCGCACTTTTTTCTTCGTCCTTGGGTTTTCGTCAGATGCACGGACAGTGGTGGGAGAGAGTTGTTTTTTGTTCCTTTTAGTTAGTCTAGGTAGCTGAGGCAAAGAGGCTTCCTGGACTGTTTTTTGTTGTTTTTTTTCGTTTGTTCTTGGGACTGTTCAAATCTGCTCTGGACTGAAAAAAACACAGAGGAGCACCAGGAGCTGCACCTGTGACCCACCAGGCCTGGACCTCGGCATTTTCCAGTGCCAAAGGAACTGGGACTGATAAGAGACTGAGAGAGCTGAGCTAACTCANCCCTGCTCAGGTTGTATTCTGACTCTGTCAGTGGTCTTTTGTATTATTGGATTTTTTTTATTTTATTCTACCTTTTTTTCCTTTCTTCTTATTAAATTATATTTTTCTGACTTGGAGCCTCTCACTTGGTTTGTTTTCAAACCACTACACCCCAGAACAGGTAACAGGGCTGGTCCCACTCCGCTGCATGGCCCCCGGGGCCTGGCAGGCAGGCCGAGCCCTGCTGCTGCAGCTGTCTTGGCCAGGGTGGGCCCAATGACTCCCAGGCAGAAGGAGGGGAGGAGAGTATGCCCTGTCCCGGCCGAGCCCAGGCCCAAGTGGCTGCTAACATCTCCCGCTACGCTGCACCTCCATCATGGCCCGGGCCAAGCTCCCCCCTCCTCCAGCAGCCGGTGGGCAGAGGAAGTGGCAGGGGGGGAAAGCCCAGTCATGCCAGAGATCCTGGCTCCAGCCCCGACAAGGCCTGAGTCTGCCACCTTTATCCATATCCCGGGGAAGAACTATCATGCCCTCTGCAGACCTGGGAGAGATGTTAACTCTTCCCTTGAAAGATGAAACGTGCAAAACATTAAATCTCTCTGAGTGAGAGAATAGTTAGAGTGAAATGTGGAGAGACATGGCATAAGATGGAAGTAAGTAAAGAGAGATTAAAGGTCCTAAGTGAGAGGAGAGATGAGAAGATGCCTTGGTTTTAGGCTGAAAGTCTTTTATGAGCCATGGTAATGGACTGTAATATCGTGGTGGTTTGGCCAGGAAGTGATTTTTCAGGAAGTTAAAGCTTGACAAACCAAATAGAAAGGGACACGTCTCTGAACACACAGGAGTTAAATATCAAGAGGATCCTGGGGAACAGCCCTTTTTTTTCCCTTCTGGCCTCAAAGGAGGTAAGATGGCAACCTGGCTCCCTCCTTGAAGGGGGGAGGGGAGCCAGGACAGCCTGGCCTGTCTGAGCTGGGCCAGGGCCATGGCTGTCGGCAGGGGAGGGGAAAGTCACAGCTACTAACATCTAGCCAACTTTAAACTGGCAGTGCCGCAGACGCAGCTCCGAGGGGAGATGTCCCCCAGGGACCAGCTCTCAGCCGGGCCCACCCCCCCGGCCTGGCGCGGCCTGGCTGGGCTCACCTGTTGCTGTAGCCCCGGCAGGGGGCCAAGTTGGGCCCTGGATCCTGGCAGCAGCCAGCGGGGAGGAAGGGGAGGTCGCAGCTGCTAAACATCCAGCTGACTCTGAGGCTTGCCTTGCTGCTGGCTCGGGCTGAAAGTGATGTCCCACGAGCTTTAGGAAGCAGCTTCAAGCTGGGCCACCCTGAATGAGACTGAAAAGTGGAGGAGGGAGGCATCCACCAGCCTAGCTACTGAGATCCTGGCTGCTGTTCCTGAGCCTTTGCACCCCCCCCACCCCCCATCAGCAGAGTTTTGAAATCCTACAGCCTTACCACCTGGCAGAGATCACATGATTATCACAGGCCCTGGGAAAAAGAATATTAACTTTCTCTTGGCACAAAATGAAACTTCCAGAGCACTAATCCTTCTCTGAGTAAGGAGAAAAAGGACAGAGTGAACATAGAGTAGACAGCATGGACAGTCAGTGAAGAGAGAGTGAAAAGACTATAGGGAGAAGGGATTGAAAAGTTTGCTATTTTAGGGTGGACTTCTCTTATTGAGCCATGGTAATGAAGTCTATAAGTAGATTATCCCTTTAAATCATGGGGAGAAATATTCATTTCGGGAGATGATTGTTCAGATTTGTGGATTTAAGAAAAGGTATCTGTGATGGACTGAATTATATTGAATTAGTAGTTGTGATTCTTGTGATCCCATGAGATGCTTGAACAGAGAGAGATGAGAAGCCCTCTGTGCCAGTGAAGAAGTGAGAAGATAGCTCTGTTCCCTGAGATGAAGAATCCTTTGCCTTTGGAGTTGTTCATCTTTAAAAAATGACACCCCAGTATGCATGAGTCCATGACCCATAAGCAGCTTGGGAAACTGCTAATGGGAGGGATTTCACAGAAGCAGGTTTTCCCCAGGTGGCTGTTTTTGTGACAGTTAAAACCCACAAGAGAACTGTTCTAGGTTGTCAGTGGGTGAAATTCTATGGTAAACTAAGAGAGATTCCTCCCTAAAGAATTGCTTAAAGATTATTTTCAAATGGTGTGTCCTAGGGTGACTATGGTGCCTGTATCCCCAATCGTCTGTTCTGTGTGTGCTGTGTGTTCTGTACCTTTAAAACTGGTTCTGAGTGTGAGCAGGGAAAGAAGCATGCAGTTTGTTTTGAAAAAACAGCGTTCACTCCTCCGCACTTTTTTCTTCGTCCTTGGGTTTTCGTCAGATGCACGGACAGTGGTGGGAGAGAGTTGTTTTTTGTTCCTTTTAGTTAGTCTAGGTAGCTGAGGCAAAGAGGCTTCCTGGACTGTTTTTTTGTTGTTTTTTCCTTTTTTTCTTGGGACTGTTTAAATCTGCTCTGGACTGAAAAAAACACAGAGGAGCACCAGGAGCTGCACCTGTGACCCACCAGGCCTGGACCTCGGCATTTTCCAGTGCCAAAGGAACTGGGACTGATAAGAGACTGAGAGAGCTGAGCTAACTCACAGCAAGGACTTCTCTCAGTTTTGCCATCTCTCTTCGGACCAGCGAGAGGTTTTATTGTTTCATATTATTCATTCCTTATGCTTGTGGGCAGTTTGTTTGTTAAATAAATAGTTTTTTCCACTTTTCTCCGAGAAAGTTCTTTTCCCGGACTGACTGGGGGAAGGGGCCATTTGGGTTTGCTCTCCAGAGGAACCCCATTCAGAGGTTTCCTCCCAAATTTGCCCTAAATCAGGACATGATGAAACTGAGCGAAAATCATAGGTTTTGTCTCTTTATGTTGCTAGTGGGAAAGTAAGCACTTGTGGGGGGGAGGAGGAGTGTTTTGCAAGTTACATTTTGATTCTTATTTTCTTCTTTTAATGTGTGTTAATAAATCTATCTCTGTACCTTTAAGTTTGGGCCTGCCTGCCTTTTTCTCTTAATGCTATCTCACAGCAGAAAATACACTTAAACCACTACACTAAATTTGGCCAACAGAGTCAGATGAACGTGAAACCATTACAAATATGCTAGAATATCCCTTTAAATCTTAGAAAATATGCATTGGGGAAATGATAAGATTGTTCAGATTGTGGATTGGAGCACAGGTATTTGTGATGGATTAGGTAAATATTGAAGTAGCTGTGATCCTATGAGAAGCTTGAACACAGAGATAGAGATGCGATATGAAGCCTTCTGCCCCAGGGAAAAACAGAAAAGAGATCTCTGTTCCATGAGATGAAGAAAATCCTTTGCGTTTGGAATCGTTCATTTTTAAAATGATACCGCAGGAGCATCCATGACCCATATGCAGCTGGTGGGAAAGCTGCCAAATGGGAGGGACTTCACAAAAGTAGGTTCCTGGGCAGCTGTTTTTTGTAAGAATTAAAACCCACAAGAAACGGTTCTATGTTGTCAGTGGGGAAATTCCATGGCAGACTAAAAGAGATTTCTCTCTCTAAATGAACTGATGAAAGACTATTTTATAGTTGGTAAACTCACCAAAAGTTCCATGTTTTGTCTCTTTATGTTGTTAGTGAGAAAGTGAACAGTTGGGGGGGNGAAGTGTTTTGAAGGTTTCATTTTGATTCTAATTATTTTCTTTCAGTGTTTTAATAAACCTATCTTCATACCTTTTAAATTTGAGCCTGCTTTTCTTTTTTCCTAATCCTTTCTCACAGCAGGAAAAAGAGTAAATAATTCTAGGACACACTCAAACCATTATACTAAATTTGGAAAACAGCAGAAAATGGCAAATGTGAAACCACTACAGTACCACATAGACTTGAACAACATTGTAACCAGTGGCTGCATACCTAATACAACAAATGCTTAGATCAAATTTGTTTCCAACCTGCTCTGGGCAGATCTGTTGTTATCTCAACCCTTTGTGCTCCACATTAGGTGCTAATTATTGTTGTCATGGCTTAGGAATAGGCCACGTGGATGCAGCTAGCTCCCCCCCCAAGCACAAAAGGTAAAAATCACAGGTTGAGATAAGAACAACTTACTTGAAACAGCTAACACCATCAATATGAATAATGAAAGGTGTAAGAAAGGAAACGATTTACATGTAAAAAAAACCAATACTGGACCATTTCACCATGATTTCTCCCACCCTTTTCCCCCAACCTGGCAATGATGTGAGGTGGTGTCAAATAACATTAGTCTTGGCCATTTCCCCCCTCCCCCACTGATCTGGGCCAAACCCAGGACAGATACCTACTTGCTTGTTTAGTGATAAAGAAAGCCAAGCCAACAATTTTTGACCAGACTGATCACTCGACTTATAATGTAGATTTTAAAATTACAGCTTCAGCAGCACATGTACATCTACAGAGCATATCATTAACATCCTATGTTTAACTCTTTGAGAGTGGAAAATGAAGTACTCGCCAGAAGCCAGCTGTTATAGTCTAGTTACAGAAAAAAAAAAAGTCACCCATCATCACCCTTTGGAGTATGCTGGGCTTTCAAGAGAGCTCTAATTTACTTCTATTTGCATACTGGAAGCTGTACAGTAACCATCATTTTTGCATTTCATTAGTAGCTAGATAACCCTTATTGCATTTATGGTCTGAGTTAACTTTGCAGGTTTGAGAGCACCTAGCAAATCACAGCTTCATTGTACTGGACATTAGACAAGCAGTAACACATCTTGCCCTCTAAAATATGCCAACAGCACTGCCTGCCTCCTGCAAAAGGAGACAAGTTTCAAAATATGCTCTTTTACTCTTGTTATGCAAAGATTAATCTCATTCGAGTAGATTGTTTGCTGCTCAAGTGTTTTCAGTTGGCCTCTTCCCAATAGAACATCATTCAAAGTATTAATGTGTGATCACAGAAAAAGGAAGAATCAGATGCTGAAATTAACACAAGAACACTAGTTAGAGTCAGTTCCAGGTGCTTTAAAAATACCAAACAACAAACCACACCAACATCCCCGCAAAAACAGCCAACCAAAAACATTTGAGTCCATTTGGGTTTTATAGGAAGTAGTATTTTGTCCTGCTGGCAAGATGGCTCTTGTGCTAAAAGCAAATATACTGTCAGCTTTACTACAGATCCAGTACATTTTATGGCTTCAAAGTGTTTATCTCAAAACAAATCTCTGGAGTACATCTACATAATTATCTAATGTTTAGTGTTGCTCAACAAAGTCACATCATCTTTTCAACATAGAAAGCCTGCAGAGATAAAAAGGTTGAATACAGTGGCTGTTTATAGCCCATGTTAACAGCAAGTGGTACAGCATTTCAGGCTCAACAGTCCCAATCTTAGAGAGAAAAATCAAGGAGTCAGATGCTGGGCAAGTGGTCTTACAAGTATCCAAGCAATGACATGCAGCAAACACAAAGGGTTGTCCAATCTTTCAGGAGAGCATGCCTGTTGACACCAGATTTCGTATTTCACATAGGACTATTTTACTGGCTGCAGCCATCAGGACTAAAATGCTGTCATTCTTCTACCAGTAGGGGAAAAAAATATTCCTCAACAAATTCAAAGCAGGGTAATCCATACTGTGCACTAAGCCATATGTGCTGTGGAGCCCACATTAACTCTACAATCACTTCCACACTGAGCACTTCAGCCTGTATTGTAGAGGGTTTTTTAATGTTTCTGCTCTAATCTCAAACATACAAGGCAGCATATCGAATTATAAGGTAACACATTGCTCATTTACTTTTTTTATTGTGAACAGTTAGCTTTAAACACAGCTAGTGCATTATCAGATTATTGATCATGAAAGTGTGCATCACTAGTTCATTATTCTCACAGTTCAGTAGTTTACACAAAAAGCCACATTAGCAAGATTTTCAATTTGCAAATTAAACACTGACTAATCTGACATTCTTGTATCATAGGACATTAGTTACTTCCAATGTGAAATGGTGTCTTTAAAATCACAGCTTCATTGAAGAGACAATTGACTACAGTAAACTAATGAGAAAATTTCAGCAGAAAAACTTAATATGCAAAAAAAAAATCCCAAAAACCCAACTTAGCCAATGATAAAGTGTTTATAAGCATAGATTTTAAAGTCATCCTTTTACAGAGAAAGATTTTCTCACATATTTCCCCCATAAATACATAGGACAACAGAAACTGGTTGAGACTACCTCCGTATCCTATATGTAGCAGAAGTGTCCTCCAAAAAGATAACCACAGAAGTTTACCCAGGTGAAAAGGATCCTGTGCTCTCCAGAAGAAACTTAATTACAAATAGTTTATCTTTTGATTTTCTGGATACTGGTAGAACAGGAGTGACACAATAACCATTGCATGGATGAGCATTACAAGTCTGATGCTTGTGAAGTGCATCTCAGGAACCAGTGCTGACCTGGGGATTCCACCCTGAGAAACTCCAGGTCTAAACCCAGAATTCCACATATATTTCTTCTCAGTAATGCTTGGTGAACTGCCCAAGAGAAGTGACAAGGAAGGAAATACAGACACATCCTGAACACTGAACTCCGAGTTTAGTATTAAACTCAAGGTTACAAGCAGGTGTCCGTACAAGGTTGACTCAGAGCCTGAAATCCTGTACATAACCACCTTTACCACTCATTTAGTTCAGATAATTGTCTTATTTTTCTCAAAAAAACTAAAGTGGGATGTCTTATTCAGTCAGCTGGCACTGGGGCATTTGGCTCAAAGGCACTTTAACTTGCATCTTCCACCTGGGTGGATGTCCTACTCTAAAAGCCGCTGCCCAAACAGAAATGCAAGTCCAAGCTAGAAGACAAAAGGAGCCTGAGTGCTGTCCTTGTTTAGGAATGGTATTCTCCAAATTTAGTACCCCTGCTAAAACCATGCACTGCTTCCCCTCCTCCTTCCNGAGGCACAAAAAGCAAAGATCACTGGCTGATATAAGAATAATTTACTGGCAACAGCAATGAGATAAGAAAACAAACAGTAACAACAACATTAATAACAAAAGGTATAAGAAAAGAAAGGATTCACACAGAAAGCCTGTAACAATAAATACCAAATGGCTCCCCCTGACATATTTTCTCAACAGGAACCCCTTTTCCTCTAAAGCTTGAGCCCCTTTTCCCCTCATCACTGGTAATTACATGAGGTGGTATAGATTAACCTCAGTCTTAGCCACGCTCCCTCTCAGTTACTGCAAAAATTATCCCTGTCCTGGCCAGAACCAGGACACTTCTCAGAACATAAAACTTAGGAAAAGCTGTCAGGATTATAAATTTTTCACCCTGTTAAGTGAGCTGATGAACAGGACCAAGCCCTCCTTCCAGATGAGCACCTTAAGCTACCAGAGGCACATTCCCTTACTGCTGGCTGGGTTTTGGCCCTAGCCCACTATGCAGCCAAGCACCCACGAGGCAAAAGTTTTAACAAGGGAATCAAGGATTCCCCAGTATAAACTCACAGCCTGATAACTTACTTCAAAAAACCCAGAAGATATGGGTTTAGCCTTTTCAAGATGAAGATGAAACTGAACCCATCTCCAAGCAATAAAGCCAAGGCTGGCCAGTGCTTTTGGCTGAGCCACACATATTTCTTATAGAAGCCAAAGTTCTGAGGAGGGTAGTTGTCCCCAAACAAGAAATGGTAGAACTCCTTCAAGCCTCACTATAAAGCTGGGCACTTGTGCGGTAGCCCTTAACATCACTCTTCCGTACTGAAGTTATTGACGCTTCAGGCACCTCTGCACAATTTTAATTCTTTACCCTGCTTACCACAGACTGCTCCAAAACTGTGATAGAGTTACAGGACAAGATTATATGGGCTAAAAATAGTGCAACAAAAGCATAGCAGGGATTATTTAAGAAGCCTGTATTATTCCTTAACTTTAATTAGAATGTTGACTTTAGACAACCAAACTTGTCTAGAACAAATGCACCTAAGGAAGAACAAGGAATGAAAATCCAGCTGAAGTCCTTTCCATTATCCTAGCAGAGCTAAACAACGCCCAGATCAGACATCCAAAATATCTGAACACCAACAACCTTCCTTCTTGTAGTATGTTGATGCTGGCCAGATGCCAGGCACCCACCAAAGCTGCTCTCTCACTCCCCTACACAGCTGCACAGGGGAGAGAAAAAATAACAAAGGGTTGATGAGTTCAGAAAAGGATTAGGAAAGATCACTCCCCAAATACTGTCACAGGCAAAACAGACTTGAATTAGAGATATGAATTGAATTGAATTTATTGCTAACAAAAGCAAAGCAGGATAATGAGAAGTAAAATAAAACCTTAAAAACATCTTCCCCCCACCCCTCCTTCCTTCCCAGCTCTCTCTCCTCCCCCAGCAGCACAGGGAGACAGGGAATGGGGTTATGGTCAGTTCAGCATCTGTTGTTTATCTTGCTGCTCAGGGAGAGGACTTATTCCCCTGCTCCACTGTGGGGTCCCTCCCATGGGAGACAGTTCTCCGCAAGCTTCTCACACGTGACTCCATCTTATGGGCAACAGTTCTCTGTGAACTGCTGCAATGTGGGTCACTCTTCCACAGGGTGCAGTCCTTCAAGGACAAGCTGCTCCAGCAGGGGCTCCTCTCTCCACAGGTCTCCCACAGGGTCAGCACTTCCTCTCAGGCATCCACCTGCTCTGGCATGGGGCTCCTCCAAGGGCCGCAGGTGCATCTCTGCATCCCCATGGATCTCCATGGGCTGCAGGGGGACAGCTGTTTCACCATGGTTTTCATCACAGGCTGCAGAGGAATCTCAGTTCTGGTGCCTGGAGCATCTCTTCCCCCTCCTTCTCCAATGACCCTGGTTGTCTGCAGAGTTGTTCCTCTCACATGTTCTCACTCCGCTCTTCTCTGGCTGCAATTACAACTGCACAAACACTTTTTTCTTTCTTCTTAAATACATTATCACATAGGCCTTACCACCATTTTTAATTGGCCCAGCCTTGACCAGCAGCACATCAGCATTTGGAGCTGCCAGGGATTGGCTCTGCCAGACATAGAGGAAGCTTCCAGCAGCTTCTCACAGAAGCCACCCCTGTAGCTGCCAGGTCCTCCTTCAAACCATGCCATGCAAAGACAATACACTTCTTTACCATGGCTACATGTAAGAGCAGCATGGTTAAACTGAAAGCAGAATGTGAGCTGGATTGCTGGATCCCAAATTTGTATTAAAAAGGATACAGATGCTCTGTTTTCTTTGTGAATGCAAAACTTCCTACTAAATATTCCATACTTTTGTGAAAGAGGCTATAAATTACTCTTAAAATCCTGTCATGTCAAGTGGAAACACAAGAGCTCTGAAGACAAGTTTTAAAAAGGATTTGAGCTCAGGGCTGGCAATCAGGCTGATGCAAGCATCAGTCTGAACAGGTTCCCATTCACCATTTAGCAGTGGAAGTAGTACCAACATAAAAGCTTAACAGGTCACTACAAACAAAATTTCAAAGGTTTGATCAAGAATTAAACAATACACAAACCACCTGTATTTTGCTAATCATTGCTAACCAGTATTAAGGCCAACAGTTTAGAAGAATTCAAAAGGGATTAGACATTATCTGGGTAGTAAGAACATCCACAATTACATTAGCTAGGATAAAATCGTTTATAAAAGGATTTAAAAAGTACCAAGCCTTGTGGCATGAGTCAAACACTAGATCATAGATAAATTGTTCTTTCCAATTGCTTTGCTTAACATAAAGCAATTGAAACCATGCCCACTGTTGTAGCAACTGATAGTTAAATTGTACCAAGGAACAGCCTACAAAACCCAAAATCAAACTGGATTTCACTTGCTCAGGTTCAAGCTTCTCAAGTGAGCTTGTTCAACTGTATATTACATTTATCTTGGAACAAAGGCAACTTACACCAAACTTTAGCTGATTTATATTCACAGATGCTTGTAACACATTTAAACTAGAATTGAAATGTTAATGTCACAGGATTTGTTGTGATCTGGCTTTGAGGGTGTCACATGAATGAAACACCTAAGTAAGCAACTAGTGATTTCAGTAACTAGCTACTACCTAGAGCTAGAGGAGGGAAAAAACCCAACACAAAACAAACTAAATGCCTCCAACAGGTTTGTCTTGTCCTGTCCTAAAACAAATCAACCAGAGAATATAGATCCTTCTACATTTAGAAGAAAATTTCTCTCCAGTGGCAAGATTATTCATTCGTTTTAGAAGAGTTTAACCACTTTAACCTCATACCTTGGACTGCAAGCTTTGGGCTCAGTGAAAGTCTGATAGAATAATTAAAGATGTGCAGAAACCAAATATTTTAGCAGCCTGCCTTCCTTGCATCCAATGAGCAGCTTAATTTGCCATTAGTCCCATGAAATGGCAGAGGGATTTAGACAAAGGAACTATAACTACCAAGTCATCTCCAGCTGAAGTGCCAGCTTCCATATGCTCTCTTCAGAAAACCCAGACTACTCATGTGCCTAGTTTATAAAGCTCTCTATATCAAGCTTCAATTTGACAAGAGGGTGGTTTTGATTGTACCAGGCCTTGTTGTAACTTTTAGCTGTTAAAATAGTGAAAGTAGAAAGTATAAAAAAAAAAGAAAAAAAANAATAACAAATCCAAACAACAGAGCAGCCCACTATTAGTACAGTATTCAAATAGTTCACATTAGGTAATCCAGGTTTCATCCCATACTCTCTCACTCTTTTTATTAAATTTCCTTTGCCCATGATAGGAAATATTTGGAAAATGTACCACTACTTTCAGAGGTGATTTATGAACCTTAATCTGTTGATCATAGTATCAGATGACATTTCAGAAGTCTTAAAAAGTCCTAAGTCTTGTATTTGAGATTAGCACTTCCAGTGTAATAACACCTTGAAGGGTCAGAGGGAGATATGAGACAAGTTAAAAGTTTATAAACCAAACAGTGGAAACCTAAACAAGATTTTTTGCCATTTCTCCTTCAGCAAAAGCTATTAATAAATAAAAAACCTGCCATCAGTATCTGCATTACACCAGGGACTGTAATATTTTTACTTTAATATTTCAGTACTGTAGAAGCTAATGTCACTCACCAAGGAAAACGTCCTTTTAACTTAGTAAGACTTCTGAAGTCCAATGAACTATTAACTATAACAGTAGCTTACATTACTAGTAAAGTCAAAAGAGATTTTGCTGCATTTTTAGCACAAAGTAGAAATAGCTGATATGATGGAAGCTTTGAATGAATTAGCCACAGCACCAGCTGAATCTGCATCAGTTACATGGTTACCTGCCTAGTAACTTGTACCAGTACCAGTAGAGCCAAGTAGCTTTTAAACATGCAGGTTTAAAAAAATATATACAGAGATACTGTCCTTATTTCTAGATGTTTCCTAGTAAAAAGGTGATAGGAAATTGATCCTACCACCACCAGTTTTGTCTACTTCTGCCCTTTGCAGCAAGTAGTAGTTTATGAGTTTTTCACTTACATTTTAACGAAGCTTTGACCATGACATTTCACAAGTCGCATCATAAAGAGCAGCTCAGAAATTGGCTATTAGATGAGAGGCAGAAAGTGTACACTTAATCTTCTAAAGTTTCTCTGAGCACCTGGTGTTCTGTTTCAGTGCCTGTAGAAATACCTGTCATAGTTAACAGTTAAATAATTGGCTCAAACCCTGCTTGTTTTATTCAGTCTGTCTTTCTCTGGGGTTTGCTTTTTGTGTAAAGGTGAAAGAATTAAATACTCCATAAAGAAAGGAAAAGATTCAAACTTAGCAGTTTTACCTGCAGAAGCACAAAACAGCATGTGCAATCATGATTAGCAAAACACACAGTCTCTACAATTTAGCTCTGACATGGAATACAATTCTCACACATATTTGTTAACATGCAAGATTTATTTTGCACTGTGTTTTGCTGCAATATTTGTATGACTACATTGAACAGTGGGACTGCAAAATTAAGCACTCCAGTAGTGCCAGAATTCCCACCACATCCATCTGCCATTTTTTTGGGAATGAATACACTCTGGGAGGTAAGTGTTTCTCCCCAAGGATCTTGTCTCATGCAACAAGAGGGCAGCCAGACACACAAGACAAGAACCAGCAAGGCTGCATCACTCAAGGATCCCACCACTGAAAACAGCAACTTTCTACTGTAGTCAAATCAATTCCTTGTACAAACCTCAAGCTGCTCATTGATCTGGGTTCTTCTGTCAACCCATTACCATTTCTCATTCTTAACTTTTGCCTTTTATTTTCCTAGAGATATTTAAGTGACTGCAGTTGCCAAGACAACCATTTAATCAACACCAGCACCTCAGCTCACCTATCCTGGGCTTCCCTTCCATCTAGGAAATCAGCTGCCAGAAACAGTCATTTTGAACTCTGTTTTTTGGGGTTTTTTAAAAACTTTTAGTGCACTTTGAGACCTGTCTTAAGAATCTTAAGTTACTATCATTGGAATGGTTTCTTTAGTTATATCCCCAGAAATGAGGTTTCCTGCAAAAGCTGGAAGAAGTCCAATAGCTTAAATTCCAGAGCGCTGAGTCAATGAAGGGAAAGATGTGATCAGAGATACACATCCAAACCAGGTTTATGCACACCTATGCTGTCACTTTCAGTAACTCACTGAAGTCTCCTTCTGTTTTAATGTCTGTTACCAAGAGAAGCAGAAAGTGACTTGATATTTGTTATAATACTGATCAAACTCAACTAGGCCTTGAAATGCATGCTCATACAGGTATCTTCTTAAAAAAAAACAAAACCAGAACTTCCACAAAGAAATTAATAAGTGGATAATGCCCATAGCTATATACATGTTTTAATTGAGGCTGAAGTTGTCAAACTCCTGCCATGATAGTCATGAAACTTGGTACCCAATTCAGCTGAGCTCTGCAAGCAGTTAAGTCCTCAGAAGACACAATACAGTTTCTAGGAGTTTCATAACAGTAAAAGTAGGGAAATAAGACCCTACATAGCACTCTTCTTCTTCCAATCCATCTATGTTAGACTCCCAAAAAAGAAGGCATCACAACAAGAGATTTGATCAGAAATTACATTTTATAAAATAGGTGATAAACCAACAGAAACAGTTAAGCCAGATTTGGTTAAGTTCTACCACTATAACTACCAGCAGTATTTGAAGCCATTTGAGAACAGCTTCCCAATTTTATGTCTATATGGCTCTCACTGCTATGACTTACACAGATTTACAGCCCCAAGTGTACTAGCTTTGCATTTGTTAGCACAGATACTGGTATTGGTCTAACCATGGCAACATGGGATTAAGCATAAACTACTAAACCAACTCATAAACTGGGTCAATTCATAACTTGTGTTAAATATCATGCAGTCATTACCAGACCACTACCATACTTAAACACTATAAAATTATCTCAGTGGTTTAATACTGTGAATCTTGGTGGCTTGCCATGGTTGACAGTGTCACTGAAGAAAGCCCCAAGTATTCCTTTCGCTGTACCTATTAACAGAAGGTTAACAAGACTAGAGAAAGAATATATTCTGCCTGAAACTCAAATTCTGCATGGCAATTCCATTAAGCTGTGACCAAACATTATTTTAGTGATTAAGTATACAACAGCATTTATCAATGCATTCATAATTAAAGCAAAGAAGCATCTGGCAATTAGAAACACCAGCTTTCTTTATAAAGGTACCTGCAGGTCAGTTGTGCTGTAGTTTTCTATTTAAAGTGCTTGTTAAGTGTAGAATTTGGCTTTCTGCCCACATTTTAAGATCAGTGTTACAGCATAGCCTGGGTAATTGCACTTTAGATGACAAGCACAACAGAAATCAGAAGCATGTCAATAATATACATAAAACCTCAACTTACTAGAATCAAACCTTGCTATGTGAAGGTACCAGCTCCACAAAGCACCATACCAGGCTGTTTCCACTTGCCATACTACAGAGCTATGAGCCATTTCACGCTTCCACACTTAACATCAAATCCTGAATGCCAGTTTTGCTACACTAAGAGGCTTTATTTTGAACCTAATCGTCAAAGCACAGATGCTAAGACCTGAGGTGGCTATAGTAGAAGAGCTCAGGAGCTGGAGCAATTAAGACAGTACAAGAATAAGATCGTAAAGGTGGGAGGTAAAAAAAAAAAATGGGTAGCTCTAAAATCAGTGTGGATCCTTCCAATATTTCAAATGATGAGGTAGCCAAGGCATAGCTTTGCCTCCTCCAACAAGTTTACCCAGATTCTCCCTGGTAATCTAAAAATTATTTGTGAAGCATGTGTAGCATACAGCAAGTCTACATACCCAGGCCTTGATGGCTTTCTCTTCAACACCAGGAATGTTCCACTCCTCCCCCAGGATAAGTTACACAACCCCAGCTTCATTTTTTGCACTTAAAGAATTGCTGCAGCTGCCGCATGGACAGTCTGTGCAGAGGAGTGTGACTTGTCAGTACATCAGGATCTGTGCTGGGGTGCTTCAGGAAACTGCTCAGGTTTTTATTTTTAAAAAACAGGAATAAGCAGAAGTTCTTATTAAAAAACCCTCTGTTTTTGTGCTTAAGCAGCCTGTAAGCTATTCACTTGACAATTTCTTCAGCTAGTCCAAATTTAAATACTGTACTTACAAACATGCAAGTTGAATTTGTTTTGGAAGAAAGCTTTCCCATCTGCTATTTATAAAGAGCAAAATGCTTTCTACCTACAGATTTAGTCAACTATGCTATTATAAGATATACCCATTTTACATAAAAAAATGTTAACTTATTCAAGATCATGCACACATATCCCTTACAGATAGAATGCTTTTGATCCCTATCTTGCTCACTAAATTATACTGCCTCTTACTGTTATCAAAGAACATTTTGATACTACCTTACATTCAAACCTGTATAAACCTCCCATATATCTACACAACTCCAATTCTAGCCCTTTGTCCTTCAGATGAGCACCTCTTACAGTCACCAACAGATCTAAAACAATGCATTGCACTGGCTCCTTAATCCTGTTTGTATAACATCTGCAGACTATTCTCAATAAGTGCCATGCTTCACCCATACAAAGAGCCTAACAGATGATGAATTCCAAATTCTATATCCCTTTCATCCAGACATCAGATTGTAGGAATTCACATTCAGAGTAAACATGACACAGCAATATTCAATAGCTCTACCAAACAAAGCTCAACTAAATGTACCAAAGAAAGCTTGTTGAATGCTACCTAGCAGATGACAATATTTTGTTGACCATATGAACATGTAGCAAAAGACACAATACTCTTTCTTGGAAAGAAGATACTGATTTCCCATAATACCCTTATTTCAAGTTGACATCATCTAGTTATTAATATGCAAATTAAGATCCAAATTTAACATGTCAACAAAGCATTATTAGTAGGTTTTAGGCTCAGTCTAAATTTTGTCATCCTCAGGTTTTCTGCATCACTACAGTTGAAGAAGTTATGAATCACATAAAAGTAGCCTAACAAAACAGAAGTCCCTTACTAGCAGAGACTCTCCTTCCCAGTATCATCATCATGGTGTTTTTCCATAACACACCTCCCTCATAACATTACTTTTTTGATAAAAATATTTAGAATAGAGTTTAAATTACAACAATGCAAAAACAAGCAAACAAAAAAAAATGCTGTTCATACAGAGTTTGTTCCAGGAAACATGCTGCATATATTCTTTCCAGAGTACAGAAATCACTTAACAAAAGGGAAGAAAAAGCCCTAAACTTGAAGAAAATACTGAGCAAAACAGCTAGGATACTACAAAGAAATTGGTTTATACAAAAGTTAAGGATATAGAACTGATGCAGCCTTCCAACACCTCAAGAGTTTCTTTCTATCCACTAGCCTCTATCCAGAAATTGCTAGATTTGTTGAAGTATAACTCACAGGCTCTCCCCTAGCATCACCAGCAAGCCTACTTTTGTTTTAATAGCAGAAATTAGCTGTTTTAGAAGTGTTGGTAAAGAGTAAGCAGCTCAAAAATACTTCACTGTTCTCTTGAAAATAGGTGAAAGTCATCCACATGCTCAGCAAAGCTGATAACTGCAGAGGGAAGATGAAACAGAACAAGGCTGAGCCACTGGGAACTCTAATCAGATCATGTGGTGACATTATGTCAGCCCTCAGTCACACCCCAAAGTACAGCTGGTTCAGTATAGGAAGAGGGAGACACCCAAGATGGGCTTGGATTCCCAGACACCCCAAGACAGATGAAGAAGCCTGGTAGCATCACAATGACAGGTCTTTTGTGGCCAAACATATTAGAGCCTTCCTCCTTGCCTCTGCCATTGCACAGACCTGACCCCACAGTATGCGGCATTAGCTACTTGGACACCAGGCAAGATCAAGTATGGTGCACTTGCCAAATATCACTGAAGATATGCCCATGAGGCATGGGAACAGGCAATGCCATGCTTTGGGATGGTTACTGTTATAAATAACTATGTAGTTGTTGGCTTTCACTATTATATATTGGCTTTGGCAAATTATTATTAATCACAACAATTTTGATATAGCACAGTTTGTAATCACTTTAAACTGCTTTTGATACAGTATAATTTGTCAGCTTTTTGTGGCCAATGCCCTGGCCCCTGTGTAGCTCGTATCCTCAGAACATCATTTATCAATGATATTTTAGTTTGTGGACAGTGTAATAAACATATATTGTAGTTTTGGCTCTCACAAAATATTAAAGTGGATGCTATGTGCTGTGCATTATAATGCTAACTTTTGCAGAAGTAGCTGTAGCTCTGAAATAATAACTAATGCTTTTATTTTTGTAACTAACTGACAATAATGAAAATAACTCAGATATATTTGTGAAATAGCTGATGCTGATTTAAAGTATTTGTGGTTAACTTACAATAACTGAAATAGCTAAAACCATCTGTAGGGTCAGATAACATTTAAGGAACAGATGTGATGAGGCCCTCTGCTACTGACCCTTCAACTATCAATAACTGTTGCCCGCTGAAACCACAGAACAGGGGGCTGTTGTGAGGAAGTGACACATGACTCAAAAAACAATCCATGATTACTGCACGTACTCTAAAAAGGTAGGTCAGGGGTCGAACCAAGCTAAAGAAATCCAAGAACATGTAAACGAATTCAAAGAAATGTCTGAATATGTATAATCTTTATGAATATGTATTTGACCAATGCAATGGAGAAAGTATATAAGAAGAGTTGCTATGGTTAGCCGGTGTGCCTCTGGCCATTGCCAAGCACCCAGCATTGTTAATGATTTGTCCCTTATTATCCCTTATTAAACTTCTAAAAATTTTAAAGAGTGAGGTTCGTTTCTCACAGTTACTCACTACCTATACCCCAACCTGACCTGATCTACCACTTAGCAATACCACCTACAACTTCAAGCAGGAAACTCCCTGGCTGAAGTAGGCTGTGAACAATAAAGATTGCTATTGCCGTTTGAACCTTGGAATGTCATGTCTGTCTCTACTGCGACATCTGATGACCCTAACGTGATAGGTAATAGCTGGCCACGTGGAGAGCAGTGGAGATGGAGTCCAGCGGAGAATAAGCAGCGTGGAGAGCTGCAAAAATCTGGACCTGTAAATAAGGTGAGCCACTGGGGAATATGGGAGCTCAAGTCTCAACTGAAGAAAAAGCTATAGTGAGTGTATGGACCCTTATGTTGGGCAAACAAGAGATTAAATATGATGACCAGGCACTGCGAACTTTATTGCTGTGGTGCAAGAGCCAAGGAGTAGATGCCACCACAGAAGCCACATTTAGTATTAAAAACTGGGAATGGGCTGGTGAATTCATTTTTGAGTCAGCCTCTCAAGGCAATGAGACTGCTAAAAATATGACTACCTGGAGGCTGGTGCTGGATACCTTAAAACTACTAAAAGCTGAGCAGAATGCAAAAGCAGCAGCTGAGACACCATGGGCGCCCACTGCCGAAACACCCAGTGATGCTGGAGCGCAGGGGGCAGCGGTTGGGGGAATAGGTGCCACACTGAGTTTGCAAGTGGAAAGGACAGGCGAAAAACTAGAAGGGGAGTGGCTGTCATCGAAGCCTCCTATCCCTGCAAGACCACCCGTGCCATGTACACCTTGTCCTACACCCCCTGTTTCCACAAACCCATTCTATCCTCCTCTGCCTACAGATGATTGGAGTGATGATGAATTTATGCTCCTTGATATGCCCATTAACAGCCTTGGCATGCAAATAGGAGCCGAAAGCCAAGCAGTGCTCAGCACTGAGAGTTCCAGCAGGGAGCTACCAGCGCCCAGGGCCGTGGGATGCCACATCCCGCCACGTCCATAGCCAAAGCCTGAGTGTGAGCCCTGTTCTGTTGGCACACCTGCTGCACTGCCTGCGTGTCTGTGGCTGTGACAAGGGCCTGCCTAGCACTCACCTGCTCAGCCCATGGGTGTCTCAGCGGAGGGTGGCGTGGGGTGGTGGGCAGGGGTGCGTTAGCGCCTGGCGCTCTCTGCTGGTGGTCCAGGGACTTTCCCCTGGGCAGGCGTAAGGCCCATGGGGAACCAAGGTCCTCAGTGCATGACCAAGTGAGCAGGTCTTCAGAACATCCCAGCTAAAAGTCGTATTGCTAAACTTGTACCTCTTAAGTCTTGTGTTCCTAAAACAGACTCAAAACTGTGAGGAAACCGAGGCTTCAGATCGATGGGAGAACATCAAGTATACTTGACTCAGATTGTATCTAATTGAATACCAAATATGGTTTGTACTCTTACAATGCCTCAGGCAAATCTGTTCCACATCAAGGTTAGTGGGATGATAGATACTGGAGCATATGTTACTATCATATCTGCAAACACATAGCCTAAATCATGGCCTACTACAGCTATAGGATCTGTTGTTGCCGGCCTTGGAGGTACAACACAGGTACTTGAGTAGTAAGCCTGTGTTAGTTAAAAAATCCAGAAGGACAGACAGCCACAATCCGTCCCTATGTTGGTGCTGTGCCACTCAACCTATGGGGAAGGGATGTCTTGTCAGCATGGGGGAGTTCGTGTGGCAATGGATTTTTAACAGTGGCCACTGAGCTGAAGGGCATAAAGTACTCTACATTAGCCTTGAAGTGGCCCACTGAACAACCTGTGTGAATTGATCAGTGGCCCCTTGAAAAAGAAAAACTTAACACTCTAAAATTGTTAGTTCAAGAACAATTAAATAAAGGACATATTGAGCTGTCAGGATACAAATCCCTCTGGGCCCCATCCACACAGGCCCAGGGATGTTCAGAAATGTGAGGGCTGAATTAAAACCTTCAGAGAAACTAAAATACATAAATCCACACAGACATGAGGTAGAAACGCAAGTTTAGTTTCAATTAAGTAGAGAATATATTAAGTGCCTTAAGCAAATAAGAAAATGTATTAGTTAGTAAGAAAAAGCCCTAAATCCTAGTTTAAAGTTCAGTAGCTTCACCTTTTAAAAAGTTAACTAAGTTCCAGACATAACGAAAACATGATGTAGCCTTGCTAGCATTCCTAGATAGAACAGATAGAATATGTACATAGAATTTGTGTAAGAAATTACGACCACTTTTGCACATAAATCTAAGATCCGGATAGGCCCAATAAGGCAGTAGTAGAATCGTGTTTGTAACTGATTGGTTAAAAATAGAATAAAAATGCACTGCTTGTAGAATGCAAACCACCACCACCACCACAAGGAATGGAACACAGATCACGGATGCTGCTGCTGCTTCTGCATGGGACTTGGGGACTTTATGCTAGAAGGCTTTCTGCATAATGGCATGGACTGAAATAACTCTGCCTTCATGAGGCTACTTTAGCTATGCAAAAAAAGGACTTTTACAACTACCCAGCTTCTATAGTCCTTAATGAAGACATGCCAAAAACTTGACATTGGGCCATCAACAAGTCCATGGAACACTCGGGTGTTTGGAATTAAAAAGAAATCAGGTAAATGGAGATTACTCCATGACTTAAGGAAAATTAATGCAGTTATGGAAAGTATGGGTGCTTTACAGCCTGGGATGCCATTGCCAACTATGATACCTGCTACCTGGGACATTTTGATTGTCGATTTGAAAAACTGTTGTTTCACTATTCCTTTACATCCTGATAATATCCCAAAGTTTGCATTTACAGTGCCCTCTGTTAATCATGCCGCACCAGTAGAATGTTATCAGTGGAAGTTGAAGTTGCGGCCACAGGATATGAAAAATAGCCCAACAATTTGCCAATGGTATGTTGCACAGACACTCTCACTAGCAAGAGATCAATTCCCAGGAGCATACTGTTATCATAATATGGATGACATTTTAAAAGCAACCTCAATCAAAGAAGGCCTTTTGCAGATTCAGACAAAATTGATATGAGCACTGCAAGAGTTTGGGTTGCAAATTGCACCAGAAAAGCTGCAGCAGCAACCCCCATGGAAGTACCTGGGAGTTAAAATATTAGCTCAAACAATACAACCACAAACAATTCCATTTACAATCAAAATTCAAACATTGAATGATGCACAAAAACTTTTGGGTATCATAAATTGGGTAAGACCCTATTTAGGGTTAATGACCCCACAATTATCACCCTTGTTCAATATTCTTAAAGGTGACCCTGAGTTAATTTCTCCAAGGAAATTAACTCCAGAAGCAAAAACCGCACTTGAAACAGTATAGCGGGCCATAACAATTTGACAGGCTTATCTACTATGTTCTGAAGTTCATATTACAGTGTCTATTGTTATTGTTGGTTTACATCCTAAAAGTATCATTGGTCAATGGGACACTCAGTGGTCTGATCCACTACACATTTTAAAATAGATCTTTTTGCCCCATCAACCTAAAAAGACAGCACCTACTATTTTTGAACTAATTGCACAGCTAATTATCAAATGCCGTCTAAGGTGTTTGCAGTTATTAGCTAGAGACCCCTCAAAAATTTTTATACCAGTACAACAGGAATACTTTCAATGGTGCTTTGCAAATAGTACACCACTTCAAAGTGCTTTGCAAAACAATATAGGGCAAATTACCTATCACTTACCCAGTCACAAACTGCTGCAACTAACTGGGACCACTGTGTTATCCCTGAAACTGCTGAACCAGCGCACATCCCTGAAAGGTCTCACAGTTTTCACTTATGAATCTGGGAAAACAGGAAAAACCATCGTGACCTGGAAAGATGATTACGGTTGCCAGATGCTAGGTCACGATAGTGGATCACCTCAGCTAGTTGAATTATGTGCTGTAGCCATGGCTTTTCCACATTTCCTTCATGTTCCTTTAAAATATTGTGACCGATTCCGCCTATTTTGTCCACATCACACTAAGATTGGACCAAACACTGCTAAAAGAAATTGATAATGCTTCACTATTTGAATTGTTAAAAACTTTGTGGCATACAATCCAAGCCAGAACATGTTCTTACTACCTTTTGCATATTTAGAGTCATACAAGCTTGCCAGGCTTTATTGCAGAAGGTAATGCCCAGGCTGATAAACTAGCCAGCCCTGCCTGGACAGTGCCACAGCCAGATGTGCTAGCACAAGCAAAAGCATCCCATGCCTTTTTCCATCAGGGTGTTTGACCTCTGCAACAACAATTCTTGTTAACAAATACAGAGGCACGTAATATTTTTAATGCTTGTAATGTTTGCCAAGGCCACACTGCACCACTGCAGATGGGGGTCAATCCCCGTGGTCTGTGAGCCTTACAAGTTTGGCAGACAGATGTCACACACATTTCTGATATTGGTCACTTAAAATATGTGCATGTTTCAATAAACACTTTTTCATCTGCCATATGGGCCTCAGTTCACACTGGAGAAAGAAGTCATGATGCCATCACACATTGGCAACTCGCCTTTTCTACCCTAGGCATCCCTCACACTATAAAAACTGATAATAGTCCTGCATACATATCACAGAACACTCGACAGTTTTTACAGTCTGGGGTGTATCACACCACACAGGTATTCCTCATTCCCCTACAGGACAAGCAATTGTTGAATGTGCACATGGCACTTTTAAGCGTATCCTTGAAAAACAGAAAGGGGGGATGTATGGTGAAACCCCGCAGAGTAGGGTGGCCAAAGCCCTTTACTCTTTAAACCATCTAACAATATCACAAAACTCCCAAAACCCTGTCATCTTAAATCAATTCTTGTCATTAAAGTCCTCTAGTGATGTCCAGTTATCTAAACCTAAGGTATTCTTAAGGGACCTCATTGCTAACAAATGGGAAGGCCCTTGGGACCTTGTCACTTGGGAGTGCGGGTATGCCTGTATTTCCACAGATGCCAGTATTTGATGGGTACCTGCTCGGTGTGTGCGACCTGCTCTATGCTCTGCTCTGGACCACAAGCAACAACACCTCCCTGATGGCCCCACAGCAGATGCCGTAGAACAGTGACCAGAACAACTCTCTGCACCAGCTGGATGGAAATCTGAGACCTTTGGAATGACAACTCACCTGTGACTTCACCTGGACCTCAAGAGTCGGACACTTTAAGGACATTACTAGCAAAAGCAAATGCTACCTCTGATAGTTTTAAATGTTACCTCTGATAGTTTTTAAGATTGTTTGTTTGTAATGTTCAAGTTGTAAGTTGTAAGTTTAAAGTAATTAGCCTGTGGCCTGCCACCCAGTAAAATTGTGCCTTTGATAGCTCCTGGACATGATCATAAAAATTTTGATGGGACACACCAATAGCTAGAAAGATTAGGCTTGTGGAGTTTAGTGAAGAATTTCAATCTCCTTGTGTGGGAACTGACAGTGGTCAGAACATGGATTCTTAGGCTCAAGGCAATGGCTTGAAGCCTGTGGGAAAACCAAGTACAGAACTCTCTTAGTCTGGCCTGGGAAATCATAAGGAGGAACCCAAAACAATCCTTATAGATATCCTCCTGACACCTGGTGTTTTTCCAACTTGTTTACTGGTAGAGATATTTACAAAAAGGTGGTGACCTAAAGGACCAATCGTATTCATTGTACCAAAACACTGTATAAAAAGAATCTGTCTTTCAATAAACTTTGCTATAAGCCCTCTGAAGAAATCAGAGTTCTACATGTCGTTACATGAGCCATCCTGAATCGTAACGATAGTCCTTGTACCGCGTTTGTTGTCCTTTCTGCAAGGGGCCCCGCAGAGGGATAATAAACACAGCTTTTATATTTTCGAAACAGAAAGATGGAACTATGACAGAACCAGCTGGACTGCGGGCCACACTGAGAGGAGAAGGGATTTGGCTACAGGAAGCAGATGTCAGGCATTCCCATGACAAAAAAAGTAAGCAGGTAGCTATTGGCCAGTTAGCTGGGTGATAACCAAATCATAGCCAATCAGGTTCAAACGTGGAGTCTTTTGAAAAGCCTATATAAGAGTTGTGCACGCCATTAAATTTTCTCTCTGTCACATGAACTTCTGATGTTGTGTCATTTCTCCATCTTCCCCCGATGTCAACACTTCAGGTCAAAACCCTCAAAGCTCAGGCAAATGAGCACATTACAGGAGCACCCACCTACATTAGGCTAACATGTGGTTGCCCACAGACTGTATGAGTTGTATGGCTTGTAGTCAGGTTCACTGGGTGTGTGTTATGCAGAGAGATTAGATAGTATGAGTATTTTTCAGGCAGAAACAAATTACTCTGTTCTCATTTATACCTGAACAAACACTCTGACTTCCTATTTTGGACAAAATAGGAATAACAACTTCAACTTCACCAAGGAAAATCTAGGTTGAATATTAGGAAAAAGTTTTTTATGGAAAGAGTGATTAAATACTGGAATTGTCTGCCCAGGGAAGTGGTAGAGTCACCATCCCTGGATGTGTTTAAAAAAAGATTGGATGTGGCACTCGGTGCTATGGTTTAGTTGAGGTGTTAGGGCATGGGTTGGACTCGATGATCTTGAAGGTCTCTGAGAAATAGATTTGAAAAATCCCAGCTGATACTTTATAGTAGATTTAGGAACATATACTGTATGTTAGAATGTATTCCAAGTAGTACTTTAGAATATATGAGATCGCATTTTAGAAGACATTTAGTGAACACTGAATGCTGCGTCTGTTACCCTTTTGCATATTTTTAAGCACTACAAGTACCTGGAGCCTTGGCGATAGTCAGAAGAACTAGCCTAAATGGCAGAATAACAGGGCTAAGGGCGCAGATAAAGAAAAGAACACAGACTCTAAGATGGTATGTTCCCTTGAAAACGTGCCAAGAGGGCCAAAGCACACAAGGGAGAGATAAAGGTGAAGAGGTGAACACCTGAAGACCACCTAGAAGACCACCACACCGGACTGAACATGCCCGGAAGGGTGTGGAGTTAATTACCATACCAAGCAAGGATGGGCAGGGTGAGGGAATGAATATGTATGAAGGGGGACCATGGAATGCCATGCATATGTAAGACCTCAGGGAATAATAAGCGGGGCAAGTTCCCTGGTGGGTATGCATGTCTTTGGTGAAATTATTCCCTAGGCATCTCAACTCGATAAATACATACCACTCTAACAACTAATATTAGTTGTGGAGTTCTTTCCACTGCATTTCAGTCTCTTTCAACCTAGTGATTCTGTGATTCTGTGTACTGTAAGAAACCTAAGTCTCCCTTTAATGTCTAATACTTGTTGAAGGAGGCAAAGACACTTGGCAACATTGCACCTAAAGTTTACTCCAAATCATACATCTCCTCTTAGGTCTGCTGTAGAGAAGCTGGCACTTGAAATAGTCCTACTGAAGGTATAACTGAGGATGCTGATACCTGAATTGATAAAGCTCTAACACTAGTGCAGCTGTTCTAGAAACTGTTTGTGCCCACTTGTGAAAAAGCAATTTTCCAACCCTTTCTATTTACAAATCGAGTTTTGCTGGAGTAGTGGCAGGAATATTTGAGGCTGCTTATTCAAAGTATCATGTTATATTACTCGCATCTCTGGCAGCATGTGTGGAAGTCCACCAGTTATGTGTGTACGAAATTGATATCCTGGGCACCTGCTTCTACTTGCCAGGCCCCAGGGTCCAAAAGATTGTCTCTTTTACTGGGAACAGCATTAGTCTACATCTTCAGCATCCTGTTCAGTCTTATATTTTGACCTTTCATGACCTGGATAAGTAATTTACTTCCTTGAAGCAGATTTACACCCTGGCATGTCTATGGAATGGTTGAGCATGAGACAGTATGATATACGTTGGATTTATCCAAGTCATTTCTCAAGTTTAGGTTGGTCAAATTCAAGTAATCATGACCAAAGCATGTCCATTTCACAGTCAGACTTAACAGAGTGAACTCACTTACTAATTCTCCAATTTACATACTTACCAAAACACAGCAGATTGCTTTATTGTTCAGTGAAGCAAGCCATATCATTTGAATCTGCTAAGTGATGTCCAGGCTACCTCGATATAAGAACACCATTTCTTTCAGCCTGTTTTAACTATTTTTGGACAATTCTTTAAAGAAGCACCATTCATAAGTCAGTGAATGACTAATTGCCTTGATTCTCTTTGTATGCAAGCAAAGCTGGATGCAAGAGGAAAGCTCTCCTCAAGGGACAGCCAGTCACATGCCCTGTTAAAAAAACAGGGCAGGGCTTGATGCAGTTGCCTCTTTCATAAGCAGCAAGAGGAAAGGAATATTTATAGCATTGTAAGTGTAAACCATTTTATGGTGCTTTGGTGTTACACAACTTCGCCTTTCTCGGTGCAGCAGGCAGTAGTTCTTCACTCCTCAAGTTGGCATACCAGCATTTATTTAAACAAGTGTGTTGGTTTTGCACATCCTGGTTTTTGGTAGCAGGGGGGGCACAGAGGTTGCTTCTGTGAGAAGCTGCTAGAAGCTTCCACCATGTCCAGCAGAGCCAATCCCTGATGGCTCTGAAGATGGACATGCTGCTGGCCAAAGCTGGGCCAATGAGAGAGGTTGGTAATGCCTCTGTGATAACATAAGCAAGAAGAAAATCAAACCAAAGGGGGTATACTTTTTTCCTAGCCAGAGAAGAGGAGGTGAGAACGTGTGAGGGAAAACATGGTGACACCAAAGTCAGTGAAGACAGAGGGGGAGGAGGTGTTTCAGGTGCTGGAGCCAAGATTCCTCAGCAGTCCATGGTGATTAACATGGTAAAGCAGCTGTCCCCCTGCAGCCCATGGGGGTCCATGGGAGATGCAGCCTGTGGGGGAAGTGCTCACACTGGAGCAGGTGGATGCCTGGAGGAAGCCGTGGTCCAGTGGAAGACCCGGTGGAGAGAGGGGGCCCCTGCTTCCAGGCTGGAACAGCCTGTCCTTGGAGGACTGCACCCCATGGAAGAGTGACCCACATCATGGCAGTTTTGGGAGGACTGTTTGCCCATGAGATTGGACCCATGCTGGAGAAGTTCATGGAGAACTGTTTCCCCTGGGAGGGACCCCACAGTCTCACAGAGGAAGGACTCTTCTGCCTGAGCAGTGGGAAAAGATCTCGGGTTATGAACTGACCAAAACCCTCTTGTCCTGTCTCCCTGCACTGTCGGTGGGAAGGAAGGAGGGGTTGGGGGGAAAAAGGTATTTTGAATGGCTTATTTTGCTTCTCATTATCCTCTTCTGATTTTGTGAGTAATAAATTCACTTTGTACCTCTAAGCCAAGCCTGTTTTGCCCTTGGAGTGTTTTCTCCCTGTCCTTACCTCAACTCATGAAGCCTTCATTAAATTTTTCTCTCACCTCTGCTCAGCTGTGGCAGTGGAAGGCAAGTGAGCAACTTTCATGGGTACCTGGCATTGGGCCAGTATCAACTATGACAGCAAGGAACATCGGTTCTAGAAACTGAGTAGCAACAGCTAGGAATTACAGTCAAAAACTTATCTATGCCGTCTGCCACACAAGCCAAACTAAGGACGTATGCAGCCATGCTACTTATTTTTCAACCACTGCACTACCAGTTGGGAACCCTCCTGTTTGGAGCCGGTCACAGGCAGTAAAACAAGGGAGACACCATGTCGTGGTTTGACACTGGCCAAATGCCAGGTACCCATGAAAGTCATTCACTTAGCTTCTTCTGCTACAGTTGAGCAGAGGAGAGGGGAAAAAAATTATGAAGGGGTCATGAGTTGAGATAAGGACTAGGAGAAAACAAAGACTAAGGGCAAAACAGGTTCAAATTTAAAGGTATAAAGTAAATTTATTATTAACTGAGTCAGAGGAGGATAATGAGGAGTAAAATAAGCTTTTAAAACACTTTTTTCCCTCCAGCCCCTCCCTCTTTTCCACCGATAGGGCAGGGTGAAAGGGCATGGAGGTCTTGGTCAGTTTGTCATTCGAGATTTTTTTTTGTTCACTCAGGGAGAGGAGTGTTTTCTCTGCTATGCTGTGCGGTCCCTCCCACAAGCAGTCTTCCCAAAACTGTTGTGGCATGGGTCATTCGTCCATGGGGTGCAGTCTTTTAAGACTAGGCTGCTTTAGTTTGGAAACAAGGGCCTTTTCTCTCTATCTCTGGAAGCAGGGGCTCTCTCTATTTGAGTCTTCCACTAGATTACGGCTTTCTCTGGCATCCACCTGCTTCGGCGTGAGCACTTTTCCCATGGGCTGTGAGTGGATCTCTGCTTCCCTCATGGACTTCATGCATTACAGGGGGACAGTTTTTTCACCATAGTCCTCAGTATGGCTTGCAGAGTAATTTTGAATCAAACGCTTGGAGCATCTCCTCCCCCTCTTCTACTAACCTTGATACTGCCATGTTGTTTTTCTTCACATGTCATCAGTTCCTCCTCTTCTCTGACTAGAAGAAAAATTGCTGCTCATAGGTACCATTGCCAACAAATTCCACTAATGCAAAGATTCCTGCAGGATCCCACAGCACCAAGAGGTTGATTTTGTCCAGGTTGCACATCAGCGTGTTGCCTGCCACGTTTTCACCATTGGCCATGTGGCTCCAAAGCAACCACATGGGTAGTGGTGGCTGCCGCGGTGTTGGCACTATTTAACAGTTCTCTTCATGCAGGGTGTTGCCTGCAGAGCTGTTAGGTAGGGGCAGCCAGGCAGGCAAAGCTCACCTCAGGCTGTGCCGACATGGTGGCAGCCACAGCACCTCTCCACCCCGGGGAAAAAACTGCATGCCTGTTGTTTTGATTTTCTTCTTAAATATGTCATCACAGAGGCATTACCAACCTCTCTAATTGGGCCAGCAGCATGTCCATCTTCAGAGCCATCAGAGATTGGCTCTGTTGGACATGGTGGGAGCTTCTAGCAGCTTCTCACAGAAGCTACCCCTCTGGCCCTCCCACACTACCAAAAAAAATTTAAAAAAAAAATCAGGCTGGGTTGAATCAGCATACACAGGTAACACTGATACAACTGTATTATGCATAGACCCAGTGTGCAACCTATCTTCAAAGTATCTATAATCCTGTATGAGACAGTGAAGTCTGATACACCTATGCAAACTGCCTCCCTGCCCAGTATCCTTCAGTTCACTGCAGGAACCAGCACTATGCAAGAAAGTATTCACTAGTGAGAAGTCTAAGCTTGAGACACAAAAGCAGATTTTCACATTATTGCATGATGATGCACCTATCAGCTCCATTATCAGTCTGCTTCAAAGAGATCAAGTTTAAAGTTTAAGCTAGTGAGGAGCTAAATTCAAGAAGTATTCAGCATTTTGTCATTGTCTATGTCTTTTCAGCCCTGCCTTGTGCTTTAGATTATTTAGAGCTCACACCATTACAATCACTGCAACTTTACTTGAGAGCAGCAATGGCTTGGTCACCAGCAAACTGCACTGCAAGAGATGAGAATTAAAGAAAGATGAATCCTAGATCAGATTACAGGTTTATTTTTTCAAAACAAGACAAAACCCCAAATTGCACAATATTATTGAACTCTTAGAGTCTCAATTGGAGCTTAGGCCTGCTAAGGAAAGAGACCCCAGTTCAAATGATATGTTTAATTCATTTAATGACTTCAAAACACAAACATCCACCTTAAGTCAAAAATCAAAACACAGAGGCACATCACTGAGGGCCACAGAGCATTTAACTTCTACTTCTCACACTACAATGTACTCTTGTCTTGGCTGGGGGACAAAAGCAGCAGCTGCCAGCCCAAATCTGCTACAGTACCAGCTCCTGCAAATACATATTTATCAGCTACATTACACCAGGCAGACAACTAGGTCTTACACTAAACATCTGCTTAAAAGGAAGCAGATAAGACAGCACTGCTGCTGTAGTCATAAAGACAAGATATTCAACTGCCTTGGCCTTTAGTGGCTCCAAAGTGCTACTGTTTGAATCACGTCAGGTTGCCTTGTGTTAGGTACCATATACACCTTATGCTTCCAATGTGGATCTAAGGAAACAGCTACTGAAGAACATATCCCTTCACATAGTCCTCATCTCCTGCAGATCACCTGAAAGTCACCTCCATGCAATAACAACCATGCTCCATTTAAAAAGCTAGTTACACATGGCTAGACAAAAACATCTACAAAATGGTTGGTTTTGATCCTTTAGGTCCTGCACCTGGGTCCGGCAAATCCCAAGCACAAGTATAGGCTTGGTGGAGAATGGATTGAGAGCAGCCCTGGGGAGAAGGATTTGGGAGTCTTGGTGGATGAGAAGGTCAACATGTCTGGGCAATTTGCAGTGGCAGCCCAGAAAGCCAGTTGTGTCCTGGGCTGCATCAAAAGCAGCATGACCAGTGGGTCAAGGGAGGTGATTCTTCCTGTCTACTCTGCTCTTGTGAGACCCCACCTGGAGTACTGCATCCAGCCCTTGGGCCCACAACACAAGAAGGACATGGACATGTTGAAAGGAGTTCAGAAGAGGCCACGTAGATGATCAGAAGGCTGTAATCCCTCTCCTATGAAGACAGGCTGAGAGAGTCAGGGCTGTCCAGCCTGGAGAAAGCTTAAGGAAGACCTTTCAGTATCTAAAGGGGGCCTACAAGAAGGATGGAGAAGGACTTTTTGCAAGGGCATGGAGTGATAGGAAAAAGTGGAACAGCTTTAAGCTGAAAAAGGGTAGGTTTAGATTAGATATTAGGAAGAAATTCTTCCTTGTGAGAGTGGTGAGGCCCTGGCACAGGTTGCCCAGAAAGCTGTGGCTGCCCCATCCCTAGCAGTGTTCAAGGCCAGGTTGGATGGAGCCCTGAACAACCTGGTATAGTGGAAGGTGCTCCCACCAATGGCAGGGAGGTTGGAACTAGACTATATTTAAGGTTGTTTCCAACCCAAGCCATTCTATGATCACTGTTGATATACTCATGCTTAAAATATATCTTTTAGGTCAGATGTATAAGAGAAAGTACAACACTGAAGTAAAAGCTAGCATTGCTATTTCTACTTATGTTTCAACTAGTTGCCATGTTGATGACTAATATGATATCCAGATAAGGGCAGAATCCTCAGTTTGCTGAAATATCTCCTGAAAGAGCCAGAAAAATAGTGCAAAGCAGGTTGATTCATTTGCAGAGAAGTATAATTCCTTTATACTTCTGATAAAAGCAGAACCAGTGCAATTGAGCTAAGCTTGGTATATGAACAAACAACCTTGAAATTCAAGTTTGTATCTAAGTAATTGTACCCATTTACATTAAGTTTGAAGGCATACAAGGTAAGAGTAGTAGTCAGGAAGAACTACTTCACACTACTGCAGGTGACCTGGTTTCAGCCAGGGCAGGGTTAATTTTTTGCAGTAGTCAGGAGGGGGTGTGGCCAAGGGGGCATGGCCAGGACCCAGATGTTATTTTATACCAGGTCACTTCATTGGTGGGGGTGGGGGGAAGGGCTTTTTGATTCTGAGGAGAAGGGCGTTCTTTCTGTTCAGGAAAATGGGGTGGGGGGAAGCTGTCTGCCACTGTTCATTGTCTCAGCTTCTTGGTGAGCATTTTTGCATGTGAATTACTGGCTCTTTTGCACACTTTTGTTATTAATATTGTTGCTGATACTGTTTAATTTCTTATCTCATTACTGCTTCCAGTAAATTGTTCTTATCTCAACCCATGATCTTTGCCTTTTGTGCCTGCAATTCTCAACTCCATTTTGCTGCAGGGGGATCTCGAAAGAAAGTGAAAGGAAACTTGTACAATTGTGTGACTAAAAGCAACTCTTAAAGCTCTAACAGGATCCAGTATTGCCTACTAGTGCCAAGAAAAAATGAGGGAAAATGAAAACTAATTTAATTTTTTTTCCCTGTATTTAAGCATGTCATAAATTATATCCTTAATTTTAAGTGGCAGATCTGACTTAACTTTAGAGGAAATTTTGTGTGGCAGATAAGCGATCACTAATAAGTGGCATACCAGGGAAGAAAAGACAAGATCTATGGTAGATAGACAGTCTTCTTTTAGTGAGAACTTGTGGCAGACAAGAGAAGTCTTATAGAATAAGTAGAAGGCCTTTGCTCACTTTTGCTCTCTGACAATTCACGAAAAACACTTTGGGAAATGTACAGCTGGTATGAAGACAAAAGTTATGTAAGCTTCGCAGGAACACCACCTGATTGGAGTGCTAATTGGTCAAGGGGACAGGTGAACAGCAACACAGGAGGTGGCATGCGGCCAATGTGTGTTTGTTTTGGTTTACAAAAATGCTAACAAGTATAACTTTAGCCAGAGTATTTTTAGCACTGTATAAAGCCTTGAATAGTCGTACAGTATATAAGGCCTTGTATGCTGGCAATAAACTTGATTCTATTCGGAACAAGCAAGAGGGTCCCTGTCTCCATTGCTACAAGAACTGGAGAGCAGATAAAGACTTGAAGAAAAAGAAAGTAGAGAACTTAATGACAAAGCAATTTTTCTACTGTGAGACATCACGTTCTACTTAGACCCTTCTAGTATCTACCTTCTGGTGAATTATGAATAACTTATTTTTCAGCTTCACCCCTCCTTTTTAAGGTCCTGAAGTTTAAGAATATTAACTGAATAGAGAAATGGATAATAAATAACCTTCTGATGGGTTCTCATGTGTATGCCAGTAGTCACACAGCACCTTATTTTCAAGCCTCCCTAAAAACAAGTCATGTTGCTTTTCTGCAAAAACTCATCTAAAAGCTCCTCCACTTTCTAAATAATATGATCATCACATGCAAGTATCTGTGGCTACACTGATGTTTAATCTACAAAAATGCATGCTGTGTCTCCAATAGTTCCAGTACAATGCTCCAGCATTATGTCCCACTCAAAAAAATTGTAGCATCCACCTGGTCAGTTTGAGAACTGGATTATCTCTTACTCAATTTGGGAAAAATAATACTCACACATCTGCAAAAACCTAAGACCTGAGCACAGGACTTGCTTGCATATGGAATAAGTTGAGGCTACCAAAACCCAGGAATGGTAGACAGAAGAAATTTCATCCTTATTTGCATGCTAGCCATGATACCATTATGAGATTCTTTCTTGTCTTATAAGATTAATTCTTGAAAACTTAATGTTGTTAGGCCATTTGATCAGAGCCTGTACCTCATACACACTGTACCTGATGCAAGATGCCTACAATCTAGCAAATTACAATACAGTAATAATTGGTTTGCAGCAAGTTGACAGTGTTTCGAAAATAAAAGCCTAAGTACAGCCCCATCATGGGAAACCTACCCCAGACATACATGGAAGTGTCTGATCCCTAAATTAATCTGTGTTGGTAATTATAGCTTTATCTATGCTGGGATAAAATATGTTTATGTTGAAAGAAGATTATTTACCCACACTCATCATTACAAATATTTTCATGCTTGTTTTTTTCAGTTACTAGCAAGCAACAATACAAGCTTCTATTCAACATTGCTATAAAGTTCATCAGTCATTAGTGATCAGTAACTATTTCAGATTGATGATTACAGTTCAATTATACTATCAAGAGGATGACTGATTACTTTGATTTAAAATTTCACTGCTTGTAAAGAGGTGTTACACTGAAAGATTCAGACATCTGCATGCTACTTAAAACATGAGCTGCTTCCTGACAGAAATGTATCCAAAGCATGACTTTGGAGGAACCTCTAGTGGTGATAAAGTAGATGAGCATCTGTTAATTCATAATCAGAAGTATAAGCTAACAGCCTTGCTAGTATTCACATTAGTCTACAGATGCATTATTCCTAGTGTAGCAATGTATTTGCAAGACTTAGGCCACTCTGTTTACCAGCCAAAACGTTTATGAGAAAACTTATCAAACCACCTGCAGTTTTTGTTAGCAGAACTCTCAGGAATTCATCAAGGTTACTGAGAAAAACAAGACTAAAATAAGAACCAAGAGCCTGAGAAACTGTCCACCAAGAATGTTAAACTGAGATAAAGGAGGTACAATGTGATGATGGACTGTAGTAGTTTGAAAACAAACCAAGTGAGAGGTTCCAAGTCAGAAAATATAATTTAATAAGAAAAAAGAAAAAAAGGTAGAATAAAAATAAATCCAATAATACAAAAGACCACTGACAGAGTCAGAATACAACCTGAGCAGGGTGATGGAAGCAGTCCAGATGAGGTGGTCTTCCTGAAGCAGTGGTAGCTCCAGTCCTGTGGGAATCCAGTGGCCAAGGGCTCGCCAAATCCCAGATTATATCCAGGTGACAATGCCTGGCTCCTCCCCCCTGGGCGGAGCATCTCACAATGGGATGGTGAGTCATGCAGAAGAGTCTTTGATGGCCCATTAGCGAGAGATTGTTCCCAGAGGCAGTTATCTATGAGTCATACAGCAAGGCATCTGATGGGCCATTAACAGAAGATAGTCCAGGAGGAGGGGGTCTGGGAAACACTGCTTCAACAATTGGATTCAACAGTTCATGAAGATGGTGATAGAATACTTTTGCATATTCTATACTACAACCCAGGACAATGACCCTGACCAATTAGTTGTCCCAAAAGATGTGTGCCTGCCTCATGAACAGGCGAGTCGGCCAATGAAATGATGTGTGAACGTGTGAACAAGCCGCCTTAGAATCTATAACTGTAGTATAATGTAAACAATAAATGGCTTTTGCTGAAATCATATTGGTTCTGTCGTTCGGAAGTCCTGAGCTCCCGCATCCTAGTAAGGTTACCAGCAATCAGCATCTGAAAGCCATATACTTGGTAACAAGTAGAATGATTTAAAGAGTGCCCTATCCACAAGTTTTACCTTGCCTTGATTCAAATAAGGGAACAAACCAGCTTGTTTCTTGTCCTTTTCTGCTCGTAGGTAACATTTAGTACATGAACCAAAGAAAGAGTTCTGAAAGCTTCCTAGAACAGGGAACAGTGTTCATACCCAATTTATGCACTAAGTTACATACTGACACAGGTAGATTGCTATTTTTTTAAAAACTGTGTCTGTATTGTCCCAAACATGGGTTCTTTCACCCAATATGCAAGAAGCCAATCCACACACAGAGTTTAGATGTTTGTTTATTTCATGTCTGCACAGAGAGAGATGCTAGGTAGTGAATCCACAAAGCCAGCACACCCTCAGTATGCCAGCTACTTGCTTTTATATACTTTGAATGATAAAAAAATCAGCATTTTCAGTATAAGTAACAACCTAAAGCTATAGCCATTGTCTTTTCTCTCTCCTCTCTGTTTAAAGGTATAGTGCACACTTATTTTACCATATATGCTCTGAGAAAGAGGCTTATGTAAGGGTCAATCACAGCCTATGAGTGAGTATTTTATTATGTTAATGAGCAAAAAGCTCAAGTAAAGTTGTTCTTTGGCTTTGTAGCTTGATTTACAGTGTCCTCCTGTTCTTACTTCCTTGATCATTGTTCTGGGTCCCTGCAGGTTTGGTTGTTCCCTCATTTTTCATAAGTTATTTTATTTATCCTGTACTACATTTCAGTGCAATTTTAACCTTCTAATGGTACTTTTTTTCAACATAAGCACACAGAAAGTAAGGATGTTTGACATTTGCATGGCAGAAACACATCCTTTGAGTAATTTTACACAGACATTGGAGCAGTATTTTCCATAGGTGCCAAGACTGGAAAACATTTTGCTGCTGAAAAAGGACTTTTCCAGAGCATGAACGTTGACAGCATCAACTGGAAGCAGTTCTGTTTACACTCCATTTGGTATGCCTGAGAGCAGGTATCATTAACAATGCAGTTTCTCCAGCCTTGCAACCTGCCCCTGCCACACTGATGTAGCACGGGAAAACTGGAAAGCTAGTTTCATCCTTTCAGGAAGCCCTGAAACATTACATTTTTTGTTAAGCATTAATAGTGATGCAACACTTTCTTTAGCCTAGAACAAAAGAAAACAAAAAACCCCTCACATTTGGTGATTTGCCTGCATCTACTCACATACCATTTAGGTTCCAATAAGAGCCGTTAAAGAACTGGAGGATTTAAAGGCTTATCTGGCATCAGGTTCTGAATGAAACAGCAAACATTTGCTGGTAGTTAAAAGAATCAAACATTAGCCTAAGTTGGAAGAAACTGACAAGGATCAAGTCCAACTCCTGACCCTACACAGGACAACCCCAAGAATCACACCATGTGCCTGAGAGTATTGTCCAAACACTTCTTGAATTCGGGATCATTCTTCTTGCCCTTCGTGAAAATTGGGACACCATTAGCCTGCTTCCAGTGAACTGTGACCTCTCCAGATTTCCATGACCATTCAAAAATCATTGAGAGAGGCATCATGATGACAGGAGCCAGCTCTTTGAGTACTTTTGGATGAATCCCATCAGGCCCCATAGACTTATCAGCATCCAGCTGGAGCAACAGCTCCCACACAAGTTCAGGGTTGACTGGACGTTTATCATTCCCACAGCCATGGTCCCCCAGCTCAGGGCACTGGGACCCCCTTGGCCCTTCATCAGCACTGAAGACAGAGGCAAAAAATGTGTTAAACACATCTGCCTTGTCCATTTCCCTGTTTGTGAGGTGACCATCTTCATCCTGTAATGGGACGATGTTATTTCTGGACAGGCTTTTGCTATAAATGTATTCAGGAAAACTGTTTTTATTGTCCCCCCACAGTTCTGGCAGTTTCACCTCCAATTGAGCTTCAGGCACTGTATTGGTTCTTCATGGCCTGGTTTTTGGTAGCAGGGGGGCACAAAGATGGCTCCTGTGAGAAGCTGCTGGAAGTTTCCACCATGTCCAGCAGAGCCAATCCCTGATGGCTCTGAAAATGGACATGCTGCTGGCCAAAGCTGGGCCAATGAGAGAGGTTGGTAATGCCTCTGTGATAACATATGCAAGAAGAAAATAAAAAAAAGGGGATACAGTTTCTTCCTAGCCAGAGAAGAGGAGGTGAGAACATGTGAGGGAAAACAACATGGTAACACCAAAGTCAGTGGAGAGGGAGGGGGAGGAGGTGCTCCAGGTGCTGGAGCCGAGATTCCTCTGCAGGCCGTGGTGAAGACCATGGTAAAGCAGCTGCCCCCCTGCAGCCCAGGGGTCCACCTGCAGCCTGTGGGGGAGGTGCCCATGCCAGAGTGGGTGGATGTCTGGAGGAAGCTGTGATCCAGTGGAAGACCCAGTGGAGAGAGAAGGCCCTTGCTTCCAGGCTGGAGCAGCCTGTCTGTCCTTGGAGGACTGCATCCCGTGGAAAGAGAGACCCACATCACAGCAGTTTTGGGAGGACTGTTTGCCCATGGGGGGAATTAATGTTGCAGCAGTTTTGGTAGGACTGCTGCTTGTGAAAGTGGACCCATGCTGGAGAAGTTATTGGAGAACTGTCTCTTGTGGGAGGGACCCCACAGCCCCACAGGGGAAGGACTCCTCTCCCAGAGCAGTGGAAGAAAATTTTGGTGATGAACTGACCAAAACCCCCATGCCCTGTCTCCCTGCGCTTTCGGTGGGAAGGAGTGAGGGGCTGGGGGGGGGAAAGGTGTTTTAAGGGGTTATTTTGTTTCTCATTATTCTCCTCTGGTTCTGTTAGTAATAAATTCACTTTACAACTTAAGTTGAGCCTGCTTTGCCCTTGAAATGTTTCTCCTGGTCCTCGTCTCACTCATGAAGCCTTCGTTAATTTTTTTTTCCCCTTTTCCCTTCTCTGCCCAGCTGTAGCAGGGGAGGGTGTGCTAGCAACTCTTGTGGGTGCCTGGTGTTGGGCCAGTGTCAAACCACAAGACATACAAATTTTCTCCCCACAGTGGTGAGCAGCATCTCTGTATTCCTCCTGCATCACCTGTCCATGCTTCTACTGACCATACACTTTCTTTATTTGCCTTAGCTCCAGAAGATCATCCCTGCTCAGCCAAGTCAACCTTCTGCCTTGTTTGCTTGACTTCTGACATTTGGGAATTGCCTGTGCCCTTAGGAGGTGGTGCTTAAAAAGTGATCAGCACTAATGGACCCCAGCACTTCCAAAGAATTTTCCAGGGAAACCTTACTCACTAGCTCCCTGAGCAGCTTGAAGTCTCCTCTTCTCATGGCCAGGGTTGAAGTTTTGCTGGCACTTTTCCTCCTCTCACCAGAGATTTTAAACTCTATTGCTTCGTGGTCTCTGTGGCCAAGATGGCCACCAATCGCCACTTCACTCTCAAGCCCCTCTCTGTTAACAAGCAACAAATCAAGGAGGTCACCTTTCCTAGTCTTCTCTCTTAGTAACTGTACCATGAAGTTATCATCCAGGTGTTTTAGAAATCTTCTGGACCTGTTTGTACCAGCTGTGTGACATTCTCAGTTAACATCTGGCAAGATGAAGTTCCCCATAAGGACAAGGGCAGTTGATTTAGAGTTGTCCCTTAGTTCAGGCACTTAAAAAGTTAATGCTGTTTCAGCACTTTGCAATTACAATTGCAGACTAACTGCTGTCAAAGTACTTCAGAGGTTTGTTTTTTAGCAGCTGAAAGATTTGTCTGACAACTATAGATCTCTATCTTCCTTAAGAGTCCATCTGATATGCAAAGTAAAATCTCCCCAAAAATCAAATCATTGACAGAACTGATGTTGGTAAAAAAACCAACCCACCACAAAGTTCCCTTTGTTGTCATTTTTGAACATTCAGCATTATGCACTAGAGCCACTGCTCAGTCCCACTCACCCCACCTTGTCCCAGTTTTCATAGCCTTTAAGGAAAAGCATTTTCAGTCAAGCAAAATGGTCTCCATCAGAAACTGTAACAGCAGTAACCTTCAGTGGCACTGAAGACAGTCTGGGAAGTTGAGTATCACATCCAAGAATCTCCCTTGCTGTACCAAAAGGGTTATGCATTTCCAGATCAGTACAATTTGCCTCCATATCCCTCCAATCCTGAACTGTCCCCTGTGAAACAAAGGTCATGCATATTTTATGAACAGCCCCATCAATGCCTATAAAGTACACCAAGGCAGGATTTTGGGTTGTAAGTGCAAAATACACTTACACACCCATTACAAAAACGAATTAACATCCAGGGACTTTGGCCATGCCACCACAATAATTTTCTGCATTGGACATGCAAACAGTTTTCAACCAATAGCAGTTTAACTCTCTAAAGACCTCTGCATATCTGACCCTTAAAATTACTCCTGACTGCTCAGCATTATACTGATTTATTTCTAAAATTGTTAGTTCTGGTCTGATACAAAATTATTCTGCAGATATTCAAAACTACTTGGCCTTTAACTGTCCCACTGGAAACAGTTTACACTATGCTACTCGAAGGACAAGGCCAACAAGCTTGTTGTTTTTTTAAATGCCAAACACCTCAAACTCATCAACTCTATCAGATTTTAAAGGACAAGTGGTTCAATGAAATGGCAGCATCTTTTCCTATACACCAAACCCCTGGACAAGGAACATCACTAGCATTCATTTTAAAGTTCACACAAGTGCTACCATCTTAAACTTGTTAATTTTAAAGAAAATCTTCAGAATGCTCTTATAAATTGAATTCTTTTGGAAGTACAAAAATAAAAATGCAACCCCACACTTTTTTTTAAACACTTTAGTGCATTTGAACACACCAAGATGCAATGCTTATATTTTAATACAAACATCTCCTTACTACAAAGATGCTTTACAGTAGCAGAAGAGCTCTCCTCCCTTGCATAGCAATAGCTAAGCAATTATGCAAAGATAAAAGAATTCCTTTAAACTCCCACTTTGCACCCACTTACTAGTACAGTCCAGATCATCTACTCTAATAGGACTGCTTTGATGCCTTAAGTTTCAGCTTTCAGGTTTTTCAGATTCTGTGCTGCCTACATGTGTAGTTCTGAGCCTCATATTAAGTGCAACTAAGCTCTCTTCACAAAGTAGGTTGACAAAACAAATCCTTTCCCACATGGAGACTAGGAACAACCGTTAAAAATTTTCAGGCCCAAAAGCATAAACAATGATTGACTGAAGAGAGAAAACAAGAAGGATGGGACTTCATAATCTGAAGCTGCAATTGGACAATTAACCCAAATATGGAAATGAACCAAAACTTATAAAAGTGTAAGGCCTCATGATTGGTGGTCTATTTTGTGACCATTTTGGGTCCATCTTGGGTGTAGCCCTGGCCAGGCTCTTGGACTGCCCAAGGTATATCCTTTAAGGCCTTTTAATAAATATCTACTTTATTCTCTTAGCTGTGTCTAGTCTCTCTTCCAGGTCAGCCTTCCCAAGGCATCAGCCTTCTGAGCTTTTTAGAAACATAATTATCATCTTTGGTATCAATTAGGTCAGCAGAAGTTGGTGGTTTCTGAAACCTGCTGGAAAGCAAGACAGTACACTTACCACCGTTGAGAATTTAGGAAGGGAAAAATTAAAGCCCTTACTATCCCAGGAAGTAGCAGAATCCACATATCTACAGCATTAAATATATGTGCTTTTATTTCAAGTCAAATTTATAATTGGAGGAAATGAAAAAACATTGCTCAACAAGGATTCCCACCTCCCAAACAGTGTCATCCTCAAGGGGGAGAATCACAGCAAGGTAAGAGAAGAGGTTCCAGCTGACTGGAAGCTGGCAAAGGTTGCCCCACTTTTCAAGGTGGGCAAGAAGGATGACTCTGAAAACTTTAGGCCTGTCAGTCTCACTTCAGTGCCTGGTAAAGTTATAGAGAAGATTATTCTGGGAGTTATTGAAAAACACTTGAAGGACAACAGTCATTGGTCACAGCCAGCACAGACTCATGAGGAAAAAGCCCTGCTTGACACAAGTTTGTCCTCAGCCTCCGCCCCTGCTTTCCTCACTGCCCCTAGAATTCCTGCCTCCCCCAGGACAGGCTCCTGTGTCCCAACCCCCACAAGCTTATTTCCAGCCTCAGCCCCCACACCCACCACAGCTGGCAGGAGCCACAAAGCAAACCACTCTAAGGTAATATATTCCCCCCTTCCCCCCCGCAAGGAGAATACGGCATAAAATAAAAAAGATAAATTATGAGGATAGTGAAAATTAAGAAGATAGTCACAATCTTCTCCCATTAAGGGAAGCGCCAACTGCCCCAAGGGTTATCAGATATATAAATGTACCAATTAATACTAAGGATGTAGGAGCCTTCAAAAAGGAGATGGGAAAATTAATGGACGACCCTTTAGGGGGTCTCAGATCAATTAGATGAATTTTTAGGAACTAGTATATATTCGTTTGATAATATTAATGCCATATTAAGATCACTATTTAATAATGAGGAGAGAGAGATGATTAGACAAGCTGGAATGCGAGAATGGCAATGCCAGAATCCACAGGGTGTGCCAAGAGAACAAAAATGGCCAAGCCAGAGACCCAGGTGGGATGCTCAGAGGAAGGTTGGCAGAATATAATAGATTTGAGAAACATAGTAATACAAGGTATATGGGAGGCGGTACCAAAGAGACAAAACATTAGAACATTAGTAAAGTATCTGAGGAATGCCAGGGGAGGGATGAAACACACTGAATGGCTAAATAGATTACAAAAAAGCCTGCAAGTATATTCAGACAGACACTAATTCTCCTATGGAAGTACTGTTGAAAACTCAATTCGTTGCAAAATCATGAGAAGACATATGACAGAAGCTAGAAAAGTTAGAAAACTGGCAAGAAAAGTGGTTACAAGAACTACTGAGGGAAGCTCAAAAAGTCTATATGAAGAGGGATGAGGAAAAACAGAAGATCCAGGCAAAGGTATTAGTTGTAGCTGTCAAGGAAGTACAGAAGCAAGAACGAACCCAAGACCCTGAGACCAGCACAAAATCATGATACTCAGAGAAAGCAGTCTCCCCCACAGAGAAAGAACCCCGATAATCAGAGGGAAATCCCTGAATGTTTTTACTGTAAAAAGAGGGGGCATTTTAAAAGGGATTGCAGAAAGAGGATGAAAGATGAGAAGATTTTTCAAGAAGACTAGGGGTGTTGAAGGCTGTTTTGGTTTAGGGCAAATTTGGGAGGAAACCTCCAAATGGGGGTTCCTCTGGAGAGCAAAACTTAAATGACCTCTTCTCCCAGTCGGTCCGGGAAAAGAACTTCTTCGGAGAAAAGTGGAAAAAACTATTTATTTACCAAACAAACTGCTCACCAGCATAAGGAAAGAATAATATGAAACAATAAAACCTCTCGCTGGTCCGAAGAGAGAGAGAGATGGCAAAACTGAGAGAAGTCTTTGCCGTGAGTCAGCTTAGCTCTTTCAGTCTTTAATTTAGTCCCGGGTTTTTTGGTGCTGGAAAATGCCCAGGTCCAGGCCTGGTGGGCCACTGGTGTAGTTCTTGGTGCTCCCCTGGGTTTTCAGTCTAGAGCAGATTTAAACAGTCCCAAGGAAAAAAAGGGAAAAGAAAAAAAAACAGTCCAGGAAGCTTTTTGCTTCAGCTAGCTAGACTAACTAAAAAGGAAAAAAACACCTTTTTCTCTCGCCGCTGTCTGTGCATCTGACGAACACCCAAGCACGACAAAGAAAAAAAAAAGTGAGGAGGAGTGAAAACTGTTTTTTCAAAACAAACTGCATGCGTCTTCTTCTCTGCTCACTCTCAGAATTAGTTTTAAAGGTACAGAACACACAGCACACACAGAGCAGACGATTGGGGATACAGGCACTATAGTCACTCTAGGACATAGGCTTTTTATTTTGGGATCTAAAACATCTAAAGAGCCCTTGATAAAGTTAAAAATAAGACCCCAAAAGCAAGAACTGTTATTTTTGGTGGACTCGAGAGCCGAGAGAAGCACTGTTCTATGGCTACCACCAGGGTGCGCTAAAAGTAAAGATACAATGATGGTTATAGGGGCGAAGGGTGACCCCTTCAAAATTCCAGTTATTGAAAATGTAGAAATATATTTGCTTAAGGAATATGTTGTTAGTTGAGGAACCTAATTATAATCTATTAGGGAGATTTGATGATAGCTCTTGGAATAAATTTAATTGTGCGAGAATCACAGCTGGTGGTAAGTTTGTATAAATTAACTACAGAAGATGAGAATAGGATAGAGCCTAAAGTCTGGCATACCCAAGGGGAAGCGGGGAGGTTGGAAATGGAGCCCATTTTATTGAAATTGAGAGACCAAAGGATCCAATTAGAATTAAACAATACCCTATTTCTATGGAGGGAAGAAAAGGATTAAAACCCATGATAGATAAACTAGTGAAAAGGAGAACTTTAGAACCTTGTATGTCAAAGCACAACACACCTATCTTGGCAGTACGGAAAACGGATGGAAACTATAAGTTGGTCCAAAATCTAAGAGCTGTGAATAAGAAGACCAAAACACAGTTTCCAGTAGTAGCAAATCTATATACCCTTTGAAATCGAGTCTCCCCTGAAGATACTTAGTACAGTGTAATAGACTTAAAATATGCCTTTTGGACCTGTCCCCTAGCCAAAGAAAGTCGAGATTATTTTGCCTTCCAGTGAGAGGACCCAGAAACAAACAAAAAGCAACGGTTCAAGTGGACGTCCTTACCACAAGGATTTGTTGATTCACCCAATTTGTTCGGCCAAGCCCTTGAACAATTATTAAGTCAATTTGTGCCAACAAAGGGGACTAAACTATTACAGTATGTTGACAACCTATTAGTAGCTGGACCAAAAAAGGAAGACGTGAAGGCAAGTACCATAGCATTATTGAACTTCTTAGAGGATAAAGGACTAAAAGTCTTGAAATCAAAGTTACAGTTTACTGAACCTGAAGTTAAATATTTGGGACATTAGATCACAAAGAGAAAAAAAAAATTAGATCCTGAAAAAGGAGCAAGTATCATTGCATTACCTTCTCCACGAACAAAAAAGGAAGTCAGGCAGCTATTGAGGCTTTTGAGATATTGCAAACAGTAAATTGAGAGGTATAGTGAGAAGGTAAAATTTCTATATGAAAAACTACTAATAGATTAAAATGGACGAAACAAGACGATGAGGGATTCAAGGAACTAAAAGAGACACTTATAGCAGCTCCAGTATTAAGTCTCCCCAATGTGAAGAGAGTTTCAGTTATTTGTAGATATTAGTAATCATACTGCCCGTGGAGTACTAACACAAGATTGGGCAGGAGCTAAGAAACCTGTGGAGTATGTGTCCAAACTTCTAGACCCTGTGAGCAAGGGGTGGTCTACTTGCTTACAAGCAATCGTAGCAGTGGCACTATTAGTAGAAGAAGCTAAGAAAGTCACTTTTGGAGCACCATTGGTAGTATATACTCCCCATAATGTAAGGAGTGTTTTACAGCAAAAAGCAGACAAATGGCTCACAGATGCTAGACTCCTGAAGTATGAGGCTACATTGATCCACTCACCTGATTTGGAATTATGGAAAACTGCTGCTCAAAATCCAACCCAATTTCTGTTTGGAGAAGTATTAGAGGAGCCTACTCACAATTGTGCAAAAGTGGTAGAACTTCAGACAAAGATAAGGCCACACTTGGAAGAGAAGAAATTAGAAAAAAGAGAGAAATGATTTGTAGACAAATCAGCAAAGGTCATAGAAGAGAAGAGAAAGTCAAGGTATGCGATAATAGATAGAAAGTCAAGAAAAGTAGTGGAGCCAAAACCTTTAAGTGCTAGTTGGTCAGCGCAGGCTTCTGAATTGTATGCAGTATTATGAGCACGTAAAAGATTGAAAGGAAAGAAAAGGACAGTTTTTACCAACTCAAAATATGCATTCCAAGTAGCCCATACCTTCAAAAAAATTTGGGAAGAAAGAGGTCTAATTAGCACTCGTGGACGAGGGTTGGTTCATGGAAAACTAATAAAACAAATCTTAGAGGCTATTAGAGAACCTGGGGTGATTTCCATAGTGCATGTAAAAGATGCAGTTTCGAACTCAAAGAAATAATTTGGCAGACAAAGAAGACAAGAATGCAGCACTATTGATGGTAAATACCCCAGATGTTGAGGGGGACCAGACTCGAGAATATCCCCCGCGTTCTTCCCAAAAGGAAATTGAAGGATATGAGAAGATAGGGGGAAGGTTGAAAGAAGGAAAGTAAAAATTGCCAGATGTGAGAGAGCTAATTTAAAAATTATACTAGAAAAATGTTGAGAAGGCTCTACCAGCAGACTCACTGGGGAGCACAAGCCCTTGCAGAACAATTTCTGAAATTTTTCAAGTGCAGAGGAATTTATGAATTAGCAAAACAAGAAGTACAAAGGTGCATGATATGTCAGAGGATTAATCAAACCAGAACACAGCAAACATTTTTAGGAGGCCACCCCTTAGCCTATCACCCGTTCGAAAAGATTCAGATAGATTTCACCAAACTACCTAAGGTGGGGAGGTATAAATATTTATTAGTGATAGTGGATCAATTAACCCATTGGGTAGAGGCCTTTCCTAGTACTAGAAGCTACAAGGATTGCGAAAGCATGGACTAATAACACAAAGCACTCCCTTGGGGTTTGCTATACATAAGATACAACCAAAAAATGAGGTATTAATTAAAACTTGGAGAGAAATTCCTCTAACACCTCACTGGGAAATGCTTTTCTTGTCCTTCTAACCACAAATACAGCAATTCGAACAACTAAAAAAGTCTGGATGCACACGTCTTGAGTAAAGAAGATTGAACGTCGAGAAGAGACACCTGAGTGGAAAGCAACTTCTCCCCCAAAAGACTTAAGGATAAAATTACATTGATACAATAAATGACTGAGGAGAATAGGATAAGTTGTTTGGTGCCAGGATGCGTATGTTATCCATGTATTCACTTTGAATGTGTTTATTGTCACAAAATCTAAGTCACACACTGTAGAAGAGCATATAAACCTAGAGGATTGTGTACAAAGTGTCTAGAAGTAGAACAAAACCTGACTCACCGTATCTTAGTACTTGCTACTAACTTGGGTATACTGGAATTAGATTCTCCAAAGTGGTTTCTTTTGTACCAAAAGGGGATAAGGGGTAAGTTGGATTTAAAAGCACAAGTTCTAGCATCCGAGCACCGAAAGTCAAACAAAGTACCCTGCAGTGGTGATGCAGTCAAATTATCATGGTGGGGCATCTTTAAGAGGAGGTATGCAGCTTGTTCCAACTATGGGTCTCCTAAAGAATACCCCTGCTGCTGAGAAGACTGATTACCTTGCTGCTAGTGACAACCCAGTGGGTGCAAGCAAAGGCAGAGGGTTATGCCTGTGGGGAACCGTGATAGTTCTGAGCCTAGTGATGGGCAAAACGGCCAGTCTGCCCCCAGAAAATCAGCTCAGCACTAAGAAGCAAAGCCCAGTCAATGACTGCGAGCAGTGCCTTAAGACTGTCCTGACTGGACAATTGGCAACGAAAATTATAGCATACCAAGCCCACTATAATTGCAGAAGCGGTCAAGAGAAAGGGTACTGTACCTATAATGGCACTCGATGTAGGATATGTCAATCAAAAGGGGAAGTAGTCTGTCATAACCCAAAAGCAATACCTAAGAATGGGTAGTCAGAAATACTATATACAAAAAGGGAAAAGAAAGCATTAACACACACAGTATACAAACGAGATGCTAGATGAGTTCCTACTATTCCCACTTGTAATCAATGTAACCGTACTGTATTAATCGAAAGTAAGACAGAATAAACATTAATAGCACATTTTCAAGTTAATAAACTATGTTATAATCACAATCAGTTAGAGATGTGTATTATAGGCGAAAAGACATATTAAGTAGGAAAAAACTTAAAATATGACCAAAAGTTCTCTCTCAGTAGTGAGCCTATAATACTTGATCTTGTTAAAGATGATGATGAACAAATATGTTTACAGTTTGACAAAACTTTTTATTTTTCGAAAAATGAAGAAGGGGTAGATCCAAAAAGTAAGATGGAGCAAATATCTCAAGAATTAAAGAAACAGGAGTCAGAGGCAAAAAAGAAAAGAATAGAGCAAGAGAGATTAAAAATTCTGAATTAACAATATGAACAGTTAGAGAAACAATACAATGATTGGGGATTACCAGCCTCAAACCAGAACCTTTTTATAGATTTAATGCAAGAAATTGTCACCGAATTAAGACTATCTAATTGTTGAATCTGTAGAAGACTTAAATCGGCTGAGAAATAGCCATAGAAGGGTGAGAGTTTAACTCCAGAGCAACTTCTAAAATGGGATAATACCCAAATATCTAAACCAGTGCAATGACCTGAAGGTTAAATTTTAGATCAGAGGATAATTGAAACTATCTGTATTAGCAGTGAAGGAAAAGAATATACTAAAATAGTGGGATATACTCCTTGTATGTCCACCCTAGCAGTAAGTTCAAATAATAAAACCAAAGTCTAGCAACCAGAGCCTCCTACCAAGTATTAGAGTCAAACCAAAGGGACAAATTGTGAATGGATTGACCAAATCGGGTTATGTTAGCATAAAAGCTCTAAAGCTAACCCTTACCAATACCTAAAAATTTTAAAGGATTACTAAAAAGAACCAGAGGCTATAAATATTAAATAGAAAACCCCTAACAAAATATACTAGATATGTGGGGGAAAGGCTTACAGTGAGTTGCCCCGCAGATGGAAAGGATCCTGTACTCTGGGGATGATTTGGCCCTCCTTCTTTATGCTACCAAGGTCTAAAAGCAATCTGCTAGGAGTACCCCTGTATGAGACTTTGCATAAAGAGAGTTAAAGAGAGAGCTTCCTAATGCAAGAAGTAATCAAAAATGGGGGGAAGAGGAATAACCTGCGAAAAGAATTATAGCATACTATAGCCCAGCAACTTGAGCCCAAGATGGAAGCTGGAAATATAGAACCCCAATCTACCTACTAAATAGATTAATAAGACTCCAAGCTGTAGTAGAGATTGTATCAAACCATACCTGTGACACTCTCGAGTTATTGGCCAAACAACATTCCCAAATGCAGGCTTTTGTATATCAAAACCAAATAGCACTAGATTACTTGCTGGCTGAAGAAGGAGGGGTCTGTGGAAATTTTAATGAATCTAAATGTTGTATAGAAATCGATGATTACAAGGAAACTATCAAGGGCCTTGCAGCAGAAATTAAAAAAGTGGCACATGTGCCAGTTCAGAAATGGAACTCTATCCTTCAAGCTTCATGGTAAGATCAATTATTTGGGGAAAGAGCTTAGTGGAAAAAAGTGGGCTTCTTTATATTATGTTCAATAGCTAGATTAATATTCTTGCCGTGCTTAATACCATGTTTCATTTGCCTAATACATTCTGTGGTACAAGGTATGCAGATAGCAGCCCTGCCTACAGATCCAGAACTTGCCACAAAAAAATTTAGCCAAGTTCCTAAGGTATCCAAAATACTAAAATTAGAGAAAGAAGAAGAAAAAGTAAAGCTGCAAAAGTTTTAGCTAAGTTTGAAGTACAAGTAAACGAAGAAAGGATCGGTTACGAGAAGTATTGTGAAACATTATGGGAGGAATGGAATGACTACAATAAGTTTGAAGAAGATTTAAGAAATTTTTCCTACAAATAATTCTAGTAAATAGAAACTATTAAAAGCCTAAAACTACCTCATGATGATACTATGACTCTAAAGTACAATGAGTACTAATGGTATAAGAAAAAATTTAGTAGAAGATTAAGAATGATAAACTGTAGAAACTAGAATAGTTACCTTGGATAGCCTGTTCTATAAGGAGTATTAGTCCATGCGTCAATGTAACAGTTAAACAAAAAAAAAATCAAAACTTGTCAATAAAGCATGAATTAATGTGTCTATGTAGAAGGGGAGGGATTGTGATATATGGTATAAAATAATTCGTGCTTAAGAATTCAAACCTCCAAGAATTGTAAAACCACGAGTAGCCCTGGGAAGAAACTGATTTGGAATTGTAAAACCACAGGTGGTGATGGGGAAGAAACTAATTTGCAATAGAAAAGGGTGGCATTGATCAAAGATGAGCCTCCTCCAGGGATGGGCCCAACAACGCCCCCGGGGATGAGCTCCCGATATGCATCTATGATAAGACAATCTGCATAGTCAAGGGCATGCATCCCAATACCAGATTCCCATAAAAAGAATCAATTATTCATCCCTTCCCAGAAAACTTTTCATCAAGACTGGCAGCAAGAAAAAAATGCTACAGGAATATGCTAAGAGAACAAGAGCAACAAAAAGAATGAGAAAACCCCTGTTTAGTAGAAAAATGGTATAAAAACAAACCCTGCAAAAACAGAATTTGTGAACAGAGGGGGATTCAGAGCGATAGAGTCCGAATCTAAGTTCACCCAGCGTCGATCCCGATTGTGGCTTTCCAAAACAATTTTGGTATCGCAATAAAATCCGCTTTAATTATCAATTTGGCTACATCGTTTATAACAGTGAGCAACTGGCTGACAGGTCAGGCGCAAAGGGTTATAGTGAAAGGGATGATAGGCCAGTGACCTGTCACTAGTGGGGTTCTGCAGGACTTCATCTTAGGGCCAGTTCTCTTCAACATCTTCATAAATTACTTGGACACAGGATTCAAAGGTATACTAAGTAACTTTGCCAACAACATTAAATTGGGAGGAGCTGTTGACTCCCTTGAAGACAGGGAGGCCCTGGAGAGACACCTCGATAAATGAGAAGGCTGGAAAATCATCAACCATATGAAGCTTAACAAGGGTAATTTCCAGATTCTGCACCTGGGACAGGGCAACCCTGGATGTAGAGACAGACTAGGGAATGAGAAGCTGGAGAGCAGCAATGCAGTAAAGGACCTGGGGGTCTTTGGTTGATGCTAAGTTGAATATGAGTCAGCAGTGCCCTGGCAGCCAGGAGGGCCAACTGTGTCCTGGGGGACATCAGGCAAAGCAACGCCAGCCAGTCAAGAGAGGTGATTGTCCCGCTCTACTCTGCACTGGGGAAGCCTCACCTTGAGTCCTGGGGCACTTTTGGTCACCCCAAAAAGAAAGCTATAAAGCTATTAGAGAACATCCAAAGGAGGGTGTCCTGGTTTAGGGCAAATTTGGGAGGAAACCTCCAAATGGGGTCCCTCTAGAAAGCAAACCCAAAAGGCCCCTCCACCAACTGGTCCGGGAAAAGTTCCCTTAGAGAAAAGTGGAAAAAACTGTTTATTCAAAAAGCAAAGTGTTCACAAGCACAAAAAATGAATAATATTAAATGACAAAACCTCTCGCCGTTCTGAATAGAGATGGCAAAATTGAGAAAGTCCTTGCCATGGAGTGTAGCTCGGCTCGCTCAGTCTCTTATCAGTCCCTCTAGCACTGGAAAATGCCAACCTGGGCCCCAGTGGGCCACAGGTGTGAGATCTGAGTGCTTTCTGGGTTTTCAGTCCAAAACAGGTTTAAACAGTTCCAAGAAAAAAGGAAAAAAACAGTCCAGGAAACTTCTCTGCCTCAGTTAGCTAAAAACTGACCAAAAGCAAAGATCTCTGTCCCACTGTCTGTCCTTCCTACAGACAACACAGTCCAGGAGCAGAATGTGGAGGAGTGAGTGCAGTTTCAGAAAACAAACTCAGCGTTTCTCTTTCTCCCCCCTTTGCTCTCAGAACCAGTCTTAAAGGTACAGAACACAATATCCAATATAAACAGAACAGATGATTGGGGATACAAGCATCATAAAGTCACTCTAGGACAGAGGGCTATGAAGATGGTGAAGGGTCTAGAGGAAGGCACATGAGGAGTGGCTGAGGTCACTTGGCTTGTTCAGCCTTGAGGAGACTGAGGAGATACCTTATCACAGTCTACAACTTCCTCACAAGGGGAAGCGGAGGGGCAGGCACTGATCTCTTCTCTCTGGTGACCAGTGGCAGGATCCTAGAGAATGGCATGAAGCTGTGTCAGGAGGTTTAGGTTGGATATTAGGAAAAGATTCTTCACCCAGAGGGTGGTTGGGCACTGGAACAGGCTCCCCAGGGAAGTGGTCACAACTCCAAGCCTGACAGAGTTCAAGAAGGATTTGGACAATACTCTCAGGCACAGGGTGGGATTCTTGGGGCTGTCCTGTGCAGGGCCAGGAGTTGGACTTTGATGATCTTTACAACTCAGGATAGTCTATGATAACAGCAGAATGACAAGAATATGCTAATGTCAACAAAGATGAATCTCCTCTGGACCAGGGGGATGGGAAAGAAAGGGGTAAGGTTGCACAAAAGGTAACCTAAGACTAATTAGCGTGGTGAAAAAAATCACACCCCTGGGAAGGGACCTTGTTATAAAAATGTATTACATATTGATCTGGGGATGAGGAATTAAATCACACAGCTGCCAGGAACCACAGAAAGATAACCGGAGGAGATTGGAGGAGATCGGAGGAGATTGGAGGAGATCGGCTAAGGAATGTAAGACCCCATCTGCAAGTGAAAGGCCAAGCAGACTCAACCCCAGCCTCTGAGTCCACATCGAATTGTTCGGAGGAGCGAGCTCATCCTCTGTCCCAGACAGCCGAAACTACCCCTATACAGGATGGAGACCCTGAATCCACACAGGGCCATCTGGGGATGAAGACCCTCTCTACACCTGAAAGCTGGTCAAATTAATCCCAGGAACTCTATTCAGATTCGGCTGGGACAAAATTGAAACTGAATAGAAAGACCATCTCCGAGGAAAAGCCTGGCCTGGGGAAAAATAAACTGTATAAAGACTGGACCCTGGGAACAGCACATCGGAACAGATGACCAAGGATTTGGTGAGGGCCTGCCTGGTATCTGTCTCCCAGTCTCGATCGGACTTAAACTCTGCTGTGGCAGGAATCCTTGCTGGTTCCATTGCAACTTGGCTGTTTATTTGGTGTGTTTTTGTTTCTTTTCTGTATTTCAATTCACATTAACTAGAAAATAAATTTTGCCTTTTTTTAATTCTGATTCGGCCCACCATATTTATAACAGACCTTGTATGCTAATGTCACACCAACCTCATATTGAACTAGTAACTAATCAGAGCATGCACAGAAATTAGTTGTTTAAGCTGACCAATGAACAAGTTTTACGCAACTTCTTTGTTTTATCTTGTATAAAAGCCTGCAAACTCTCCGAAGAGATGTGCTAGCTTTGCAAACTATCACCTAGCACCCCTTTCTGCAGAACCACACTAAAGGTTATAAGGTAAATCTCAGCTCTGTGTTCATTCTCTTGCACACCAGGCATGAACCTAAACCCCAACTGAAGGACTCCACAGGGTACCCTACAGATTTCTTGATGCTTGGTCTTCTCATCTCTTGGCCACACCACTACTGAAGAACTCTAAAGAATATTAACTTTTAGTTTATCATCATCATAATGAACATTAGATATATGCATTCAAACCAAATTAGGTTTTAGGAGTACGGTAAGTATTTGCCTCAATCAGTCTGCAATTCACGATACTCAATACAGTTCCAAATTACCATGCTATGCTTTGAAGTTTAGAAAATTTGTCTCCTCACCCCTCCAATCACCACTACAAACATCAAGAGAATTCCTGTTACTGAAAGTATGCAAGTTTTGTTCTGAAGGTTACTGTTCAGTATTCACTATGTGAAAAGAGAAGCTCTAAACAAAAATAAAATAACTTTTTTTCAAGAGGCCTTTTAATATTCACAACATTTGAAGTGCTCAGGTCAGAGGTTATTCCATTTTAGCACCAGTATTTAAAAACAGTATGCAATTCATCTGGGTATCAAACAAAATCAGAGTACTTGACAAATTATCCCGTGACTCATTTTAAGACTGATGACATTGACACTAGTATACAGCATTGTGAGGAATCCTTAATCTTCCTAACAGGATACTCAGGAGTTATACAAGTAGATGTCACAGAATCACAGAATGGGTAAGGTCAGAATAGACCACAGTGGGTCATCTGGTCCAACCTCCCTGCCCAAGCAGAGTCATCCCAGAGCACATGGCACAGGATTGTGTCCAGACAGTTTTTGAATATGTCCAGTGAGGGAGACTCCATAACCTCTCTGAGCAGCCTGTTCCAGTGCTCGGTCACCCAGCAACTGTCCCAATTTACGACACGAAAGAACGACCCGGGCAGGTTGAAGTGAGGCAAACAAGGAAGGCGGTTTATTATGATTTGGGGTTTTTATAGGATTTGGAATTTGGTCAAGGATTGGTAGATGAGCGAAACACCTCTCTGACCCCAGTGGTCAATTCAGAAGTCCATCACAGAGAGGTATGAAAACAATCTACTTGTTTATGGTACATATGTGAGAAACTCCAGTTCAAGAATGTAAACAATCAGAAGGCTTTTGAATCAGGGTGACAAGCAACTGAAGAGGTTCTTCCTCATATTCAAGTGGAACTTCCTGCGCATCAGTTTCTGCCTGTTGCCTCTTGCCCCATTGCTTGGCACCACAGAGCAGAGCCTGGTCCATCCTCTGACCCCTCCTTGAAGATACTGACAGACATTGATGAGGTCCCCTCAGTCATCTCTTCTCAAGGCTGAACATGCCCAACTCCCTCAGCCTTTCCACATAAGAGAGATGCTCCAGTCCCCTCATCATCTCTGTAGCTTCCACTGGATCAGCTCCAGGAGCTCCATGTCTCTCTTGTATTGATGAGCCCAGGACTGGACACAGGACTCCAGATGTGCCACACCAGGGCTGAGTAGAGGGGGAAGAATGTTAAGGAAATTTCCCAGTCTGATCATTCATGAGACACTATGGCAGTCACTCCCAATGCCAGAGCCTTTAACTGCTGGGACCAAAGCCCCTTCACAATGGGTAGCTCCAGTTGAAACATTAATTTTGAAGAATTAAGGACTTTACTTAAAATAGATATTGCTGAGGTAATACAGACTAACTTCCCTTTGTTAACAGAGGCCAGATTTAAGGAACTAGTAAATCATGAAGCCTGTCAAAC
>VZDJ01000258.1:470456-536375 GCA_008694505.1 Cyanoderma ruficeps | reverse complement strand
CCCTGCCATCCTTTCTGAGTTCCTTACAACCAAACTATTCTACTTTTGCATGTTTCCAAATTCCCTCTGTTCCCTCTGAGTGCTTCTCTGGATCCCCTCTTACTCATTCTTTTCACTTCCAGCCGCTCTCAGATGCACACCATTCCTATCCAGCTGATTTCATAACCTCTTCATTCCCCTTGTTGTGCTGTCTTAGAACCCTCTGTTGTTCTCCTTGCACAAACAGATCATCACCATTTTTCCCCTTGTACACTCTTGTGCCCTCCGTTTCCCTCTGTGTCCACCCAGATCTCATCTGTTCCCCTCCTCGAGTACTCAGATCTCCTTTGGTCCTTTCAGCATCTTTTTAGTGCTGACTTTTCTCCCCTGGGCAAGCTCACATCCCTCTTTTTCACAACAGGTCCCCTCAGATTCCCTCTGCTGGCCTCCATCGTTGCTCAGGTCCCACTGTCCCTTCTGTGGGTGCTCAGTTCCTATGGGTTCCACCATGATATCCCTCACCGCCCCTCTGTTTTTCCTCTATGCATGCTTAGGTCCCCTCTGTACATGCTCAGATCCCTGTTGCTGCCCTCCATCCACCTGTCCTGTTTTCACTCCACTCCTGGGCAGACACTTGCTTTCCTCTTGTCCTGCATGGCCACTCTCCCAAATCCAGTGCCCAGAGGCCACAGCTGTCTCATCTGCCTTACAGAAACCTTTCATCAGGCCCTTCAGCTGCTTTCTTTCAGGTTAGGACTGTGTCCCACTGGGGAGTCAAGACTTCTCCTGCTTCCCCCAGACACAGACCCCTCCACCAGGACCCTCTGCCTGTGCCATGCGCCCCAGAACTCACCAGCTGCTTCAAACACTGCCCCACAGCAGCTCACCTCCCTGAGGATCTTGGGGCTGCTCTGCTGCCCCAGCCAAAGCCAGGCTGGGCTGGACTGGAGCAGATTAAACAAGAGCCCCTTGATCTGACAGCACCAGCTGCAGTGGTGGGAGGCAGGGACAGACCTATATTTGCTCTCCACCTGGCTGGTGACTGTGGCATCCAAGTGTTTGCTGAGCAATGCTCTTCAAAGTTCTCAAATATGCAGTTCCCAGGGGAAATTCCATCCAGGTCACTAAGCCCTCACAGAAGAGACCATTCCAAGGATTCTTGCTGGCACAGGAATTATTTTCCTTGCAATCCAGAACCACAGGCACCTCCACCTCAGCTGGTGTTTTCTGCAGGCACAAAGGAAACCAACCTGATCTCTTCCAGCAGAAAAAGGGGGGGGGTAGGACCCACCCAGCCCGCCCACTGCAGAGGGCTCTACAAATCCCTCTGCCACCGGCCACTGCAGAGCTCTGTGCTCCAGAGGGCATTTCCACAGGCAGCAATGGGTGAGTACAGGGCTGGGGAATGGGAACTCCTTGCCAGCAACGGGGAGAGCAAAGGTAGGGCAGCTCAGCAAGAGGGAGAGGCTCCATGCACTAGTTCTTGCACACTGATGGGGAGCAGTGGCATTGATGCCCTTTAGGGGCACTTGCCACCTCTTTGAGCACCAGCTGCTCATCCCCTGTCTTCTGGCTCACCCCAGACAGGCCCCTGCACCAGGGACCAGGAGTGAAACTGTTGGGTACTTTACTCTGCCCAAAACTACCCCATGTTTGACTTGTCCACAGCAGATCAAGAGGAAAAGGGCAGGTTGTCTACCCCTTTGGCAAGCTTTGCAGCTTGCAGGGAGCAGCTTGATGCTGCCCAACATGCTCAGTGTCCTCCTGCACCTCGAAGGCTCATGTTAACTGCAGTGCTGGGAGGGATGGTCACATTTCTTCTTTTCTTCTTGTCCCTTTCTACCAGCTCAGTGTCTTCTGCTCCTTGCTTCCCTGGTCATCTTGGCTGCACCAGGCCATTCTGTGCACACACAAACCCTAAACACCTTCAAGAAATCTCCCTCCAACACCTCATCGAGTGTTCTGAAGAGAACCAGTAGGTAGCATCCTGTGGGTGTTGTGTGTATGTGCTCAGGTAGCTCTGGGTAGGGCAGGACTGTGCACTGTCCCTAGCCCTGGCTCTGCTCCAGGATGGAGGATGGTGGCTGCAGCCCAGGGCAGGCTGCAGTGCTCTGTGTGTGTNTTGGTGTGTGTGTGTGTGCACTGTGCAGGCTGGGAAGGGTGGCTCTGTGCTTGAAGGGATCATTTTTCCCCATTCCCTTAGTCACAGGCAGGGGTTCGGTCCTCTTCACCTTCCTCCCAGCATGACCCTGCTGTAGTGGCACAATCCCTTTTCCAGGAGACCCAAAGGAGCCCACTGGTGCCCATATTTAGTCTCTTGGACTGATATCAGCATAGCTCAGCCAGTCGGGGGCCTTTCAATGGGGCTGACTCCTGTTGGTTTTCCATATAGAAAAGGAACAGGGGGTTGAGGCCAACCCACTCTCCCCTCCAGACCTCTCTGGGCTGGGAGAGCTGGTGATCCCCCATGTGCTCTGGCCAGATGAATCTCCCTCCTGCCCAAGGCCATGTCCTGATGCCCAGGCTCTTGTTCTATCCCCCTCTGTCCTGCCCCAGCTTGGCCCAGGGACTGTAGCGAGGTTCCAGCTGGCAGCCCCAGTGGCCCCTACATCATCCAGCCCGTGGGGCTGCACCCCATCATGGTGTCCTGTGAGATGAGTGAGGCAGACGGCGGCTGGACTGTCATCCAGAGGAACCGACAGGACACGGACATCACCTGGGCCGAGTCCTGGAGCACCTACAAGCACGGCTTTGGGAATGTGCACACTGAGTTCTGGCTGGGCACTGAGTACATCCACCACATCACCAGGCAGAAGATCTACCAGGTCAGATTTGTCATCTGGGACGCTGCAAACAACATGAGGTTTGCTGACTACAACCTGTTCAGCCTGGATGATGAGTCCCAGGGCTACCGGCTGAGGCTGGGAGCGCACTCGGGGACAGCAGAGGATGCCATGGATTCAGACAATCCCAGGAAAGTGCACAACAATATGAAGTTCTCCACAAAAGACCGGGATCAGGACACTTACAGAGGGAACTGTGCCTCACGCTACGGGGGCGGGTGGTGGTACTCAGCCTGTTACTCCGTGCAGCTGAACGTTAAGGGGGGGCTGACATGGGGCAGCCTGTGCAAGGGGAACTGCAGAGCTTCAGCCATCCTCATCAAACCAATTCCATACCACTAGAGCTCCTTCCCCCTTCTGTCCACACGTGGCACATGGCCAGGCCAGTGCCCTGCTGGGGTTTGATGGTGAGGCCTTGGGGGTGAATAGGGTTGTTCCTCTGTATCAAGAACTGCTTTGTTTTCCTCCTGTCCTGAAAAGTAGCAAAGCTCCTGGCTCTGTCTCTGGTCATTCACCTGTGGTGGGTTTTGGGGGGGAATATTATTAGAATGCATCTTTATAAACGCTGCAGTATCCAGGCATGTTTCTTCTGGAGACAACTCTGTGCTCAGAAACCTGAAACCCTCCTGATCAGTATGGTCTTATGCTCTTTTTGCTTTGTGGGTACAGATGTTTTCAGCAGAAAAATATCAATCATCACCGGCTAACCTAACCTAACACCTAATACTAAGCCCTAACCTAATAGGTTAACCTAATAGGTAGCCTAACCTAATACCTAATACTAACCTAACCAAAGCTATACTGAGCCCAGGGCAGGCCACATCCACAACACATCCCTGCTGCAGTCTATGTTCATCCTGCAAAATAAAATCACTTTCAGACCTGCATAGTGTCCTTCATTTATTTGGGAACTCCTTGCAACTGCTGCCTGTTTCCTGCCAGAAGCACACCTGAGGCTTCTGGTGCAGTAAGGAAAAGATTTCAAAGGAAAATTTTTTCATACAACTCAAGTGAGGAATTAGAGACAAAACTTTCACTTAAAGAAGAGGGCTGCATTCCAAGGTAGGGACCTTCCAAAAAGGGAATGTAGCATCACACAGCCAACAGCAAGCAGAGGGTACAAGGGAAGCATCAGGTCAGTTCAGCCCTGCCAGCCATGACCTGGAAAGCCAGGCCAATGTCAGCCTGTCTCCTTAATCTGTGGATGCTGGGCAGGAACTGGGAGAGTGGAAAAGAACAACAGTGCAAAAGTACAACACTACTGCAAAGCCATACAGCACCATATGGTTGGTCTGTCTGGGCTGGTGTGAGAGCTGAGACAGCCTGACATGGCAGGGATCCCAGAATTTCAAGATTCTGGATCAGCTTGGGTCTGTATGAAAGTGCTCCAGGGTGGAGATAACCGTACACTGGACACGGTACCTGTGATGTGATCTCCTGATGCTGAGCAGAGGGAGGAGGTTGGTCTAGCAGTGCTGACCAGAGCAGGAGGTGTCCCACTGGCTGCACTCATAGATTCACACAATATTCTGAGTTGGAAGGGACCCACAAGGACCATTGAGTGCAACTATTCTCTTTCCAGTGGAGAGCCAGGAATGCAGCTCAGCATCACTCAGGGCTGGCTGCTGGGTGGAATGCTGCTTACCAGGAGCCCCAAGGCTTTGTCCAGCCTCTCCCCTTCTGTCAGGTTGTGCATCCAGGCTGGAGCACCAATGCCTTTTTAAACCAGCAGACATGTTTCTTACTCCAGAAGTGCTACTCTCAAGTCAAGTCCAACTGGACGGCCTTTCTCAACCAGCAGCACCCTCATATCTTCATCTTCCCCTGAAGCAGTGCTGCCCACCTGCAGGTGCCTCCAAAGCTGCCAAAGAATGCTCCTTGAGAACTCGATAGCTCCTCAGGAACAATGCACTGCCATAGCTCTGCAGGGTACCCTGGGACCTTGGTCACTGGCCTTGGCTCCAGATTCCCATGTTGTTCAGCACTCTGAGCCACAAACCTTCCCTGAGCTCAGCTTTCCTTCCACAGAGTGAGGAGAGTAGCTGTGGGTTCTTTCAAGCCCCAAGTTCAAACTTCCCTGCATCACAAGGGGACTCACAGACACATTCCCTGTCTGCAGCAGGGAATGATGGCACTGACTTACCCACACCACTCACACCCTCAGGGAGCCCACTGCCCTCTCCACACTCCTGCTTGTGATGGTTTCTTCTCCTTCCCAGCACAGAGCAATCACCCAGCCATGAACAGGGGCAAACTATGAGTGAGAGTTTTGCATGATCAGGGCTTTCCTGGCCCTGTTGGCTTATTGCAGCCTTACAGCCACAGTCCAGTGTGCAGTGACTAGAACAAGCCATTAAAAGGAATATTGCCTAACACACTTATTTTCCCCCAAGTCTGCCACCCTGAAGACTGGACAGAGAGATCCCCCCACACCTGTGTGCAGGTAGACATGAGGCAGCACAGTCTGGCTCCAGGGTTTATTGCAGCTGATTCCTCCCACCGTGGGTAGCAGAGCTGTGGGGTGTGCGGGACCCAGGGAGGGAGCAGGGCCTGGGCAAAGCAGGGTTCACCGACTGCAGGGAAAGGGAACTGGCACCATGTCCCCCTCCCCAGGATGGGAGCGGGTGCACACATCCCAAACCAGTGCCTGTGCCCCAGTGCCAGCCAGCATCCTGGCACTGGACAAAGCTGCCCGTGTGCCCAGCGCTCTGGGCGATGGCTCCTGGGCCCCAGAGCTGCTGTGTTTCGGCTGGTGAGGGAACAGGAGCAGTGGGCAGAACAGGATGTGCACTGGGACTGGCATGGGAACGGGGCACTGAGCTGGGGATGGTGGCACCCCCCCACCTCCCAGCGGGCTGGGCACGCTCAACACACATCTGTGGGTTTGACCAGGATGAGGGAGGATGCGCAGTCACCGTTATCACAGAATCCAGGCCAAACAATGTAGTTTTTGGCATTGAGCAGGACATTCTGGCACCTGTTGTACCACCACCCCCCGTAGCTCTTGGCGCAGTTCCCACTGTACTGGTCCTGGTCCCTGTCCACCGTGCTGAACTTCATGTTGTCATGAATGCCCCCCTTCTTGGGGTGGTAGAGGGTCAGGTAGTCATCCCCATCCCCAGAATGCCGGCCCAGCCTCAGCGGGTACCCGCTGGCCTCACTCTCCACCCTGAAGATGTCATACTCGGCGTAGTGGGTGACGTTGGTTTTGTCCCGCACCACGAAGCGCACCTTGTAGGTGCCCTGCTGTGTCAGCAGGTGCAGGTACTCAGTGCCCAGCCAGTAATCGCTGTGCACGTTCCCAAAGCCGTACTTGTAGGTGGTCCAGGATTGCTTCCATGTCAGCTCGGTGTCATGAGAGTTTCTCTGGACCACGGTCCAGCCCTTGCCCTCGGTGTCCATGTCGCACCAGACCACGCGCGGCGGGGACCGGGCGGGCTGGATCACGTACACGCCGCTGGGGCTGTTCTTGCGCAGGCGGCTGCAGTCGGGGGGGAACCCTGTGGCTGCAGCAGGGGGAGAGAGAAGGTCCATGAGTCTATCAGGACAACAAGGAGCTTCTGAAGGTCAGTGAGGGCTCAGGACAAAAAGGAGTAGTTCTGTCTGTAGCTTTTCCACTGGCTCATCCTCAGGGAAGCTGGAGGTGTCTGAGCCAGTGGCCTCTGTAAGAACTCTGGAACCTATTTCTCGTGATTTATTGTTTCATTTGGAGCCTTCTAATGCATCTTGCTAAGCATAGTATGGGCCTGATATTTCTGGGTCTGAGGGATTTTAGCCTGCTAGCAGCTGCTAACATTTCCCCAGGGAAAAATTTCTCAAGAAAGCCTTTTCTCAAAACAATCTTGGCAAACAGCTCTCCTTTCTCAAAACAATCTTTCTGCAGCTGGTGTTTGCTGGTTCTCTAGTTTAACCAATGGGATTAGAGAGGTGTCATTCCTATTCACCAACCATGTTAAGTCTGTATCTGAACACCTTATAAAAGGTAGTAAGAATTAGACAATAAAGCCTTTTTTTTATACTCTTTGCCTTCTGAAATATTTGGAGTCTCTCATCTTTCTTTCATATCCTACAATGACAAGCATAGAAGAATGAAAAAATCTCCAGGATTGAAAATTATGTCCTACAAGTATGTCTGGCCCATATACCGTCGATATATTGAGCTGCAGTTCTTACAGGGACCAGAAGTAGCCAAAATACTCCACTGGGTGAGGCTATGTAGTGAAAATTTATGTTTTCCCTGGGGTTCATGGCATTGGATAAGAAAGCTTAGTTCTGCCTTGGTCTTATGCTCAACCTGATGCGCTCAACCATTCCTTTAGAAAGCAGGAAGGGGAAGACAAAGGCTTATTTCCTCCCCCACCTCCTCCAGATGACATGGGGTCTCTTCCCCCAGATTGTTATAATTTATCTGATCTCTCATGACTTACTAGCCAAACTAGTTTGCCATCTAATTTGTTTTCCTTGGTTTGTGTCTGATGGGAGACAATTTGCTGTGGGTAATTCCAATCCAACCCATGAAACTCTGGGGTCTTGCAGGTACTGTAATCCTCCCTTAAAGGGAGGAAGGGGGTGTTCCTAATCCAACCAGAGCTAAACAAAAAGCCAAACAGCTAGGAGGATCTCTCCTAGAACTGAGCCTCACAAACATGGCACAGCAATCCTTCCAAGCTGGGGTGTTTTGGCTAAAACCTGTTGGTTTCAGCATGGACCCACCAAGGGGGTGAAGGTGACTTGGCAGGAGTTGGGCTGTAAAGGCCCAGGAGTTGTGTGTGAGGACTTCCTGTGCTGTGCATCCCTTTGGGTGCTTCTCACCTTCCCTAGCCCAGAGCAGACCTGAGTGTGCTGCTCTGCCCCTCAGTGCCCAGGCAGTGCTCCCCTCCCACCCTCTACTCACCACTCCTGGAGCTGGCAGTGGGTGCAGGGCCAGCACTGGCACAGAGGAGAAGCATTGCCACCACGGTGGGCAGGAGGACAAGGTCCCTCTGGAGCCAGGGTGTCCCAGCCTGGAGCCCTGGGGAGGAAAGTGCCCATCACCACGGGTCCTACTGCACTGCTCCCAAGCAGACAGGAGGAAATTTCCTGGCCACACAGGGGTACAAGCCCATACCCTGTGTGCTGACCAACAGCACCCCACTAACACCCTGTGCTCATTGAGCTCCTGGGGGAGAAGCCACCATGCCTGGGGCAGGATCCCTGAGCAACTACACATGCCACATGCATGGGTCAAGTAGGGGAAGGACCAGGGTGAAGCTTAGGTCTCCACATTAACCTCCCTTGACAGGAGGTTGGAGGTCCTTGTCCAGTCAAGTCTTGAACACCCCTAAGAAGAGAAATCCCACAGCCTCTCTCTGGTCACCTGTCCCAGGGTTTGATCAAGCTCATGTTAAAGCAAAGCTCTATTTCTAATTTGAATTTCCACATTCCAGCTTAGATCCATTGCTTCTCATTCCACCATCATGGACCTCCTTGAAAAATCTGGCTCCACGTTCTCTGTGTCCTGGCATAAGATGGTTGCTGTCAGCAATGGGACTCCTCCTGTGCCTGCTCTTCTCTAGGGGAGCAAGCCCAGTTGTCTCCTGTGGGAAATGGGTTTGTAGAGAATTCTCAAAGCCTGACAGAAGGCTCACATAGTCCTGTGCATCTGTATGCAATCTCTGAGATAAAGTATGGCACAGGTAGCCTGGGGCAGGCACTGGCTGGCACCAAGCACGTGTGTTGTTTGGTGCTGGTGCTTTGCTCTGGCACCCCTCCTGCTCCCAGGGAAATTCACAGCTGCTGTCCTGCTCATCATTCTCTGTGCCTTTGCATACTCACCCCGAGAGGTCTCGTTTGAGCCCAGCCCCACACTGCAGTGAGGTGCAGCTGAGCAGGAAACTCACCCATCACGCCAGCACAGCTGCGCAGAGAGCAGGATCACAGTGGTGCACCCTCCCATGCTGAGCTGGCCCTGCTGCCTTTATAGGCCCTGCACACACCCACGTGTGCTCACACTCATCATTTGTACAGGCACAAGGAGGCACTTGCAGAGTGTGACTCGAGCAGTTTCCAGATCCCATGACAGCACAACTGAGGGGGAGGGACACGTGTCCTTCCAGCCAGAGAGGTACAGAATAACCCCCCTCCATGCTGAGGAATTTCAGTTATTGACTGTCCCTACATAAACACTACATGTGAATTGCACACTTGGAGCAAAATCTGGAGAGCTGTGATTGAAGTGAAGTGGAGAGACCCAGCTTTTTAAGGATACACAGAAACTAAGCAAAGGAGGAGAGGTCTATGTGACCAGTCCCAGGCACGACCTCAGAAAGTTGAGGACAGGTCCTCAAGAGAAGTGCCTACTCACTAACTCTCCACTGGCAGGTTTTAGGATCACACATTGGGCTGGAGCCAGTGTCCCCTGGCACCCCAGTCTGCATGCTCTGAGCAAGGGCTCCAGTTAACAAACAGGACTCTATGGGTCCCTTTGCCACGCTCCTTCCCAATCCCTGTCTTTGGCCTGGTGAGTCCCTACAGATCCACCTTCAGTCCCAGAAATGTTGACCAGGAGTTTCTCTGTCTTCTGGATCAAAATGGTCACTAGACAAATGCCTTGGGAGGGCTGCTCTTCCTGCCAAAGGGACTAGGAAAGTGCATAACCTTTTCAAATCAAATTTAAGAAGATAAAGATGTGGCCCTTCTACCTTCTTCTGTGTTGGTTTCTGATTAGACTTTTTTTCATGTCACAGCTTCACACAGCTTTGGTGCTGAGGCCAAACCAGAGGCACCAGAGGTCCTCCTGGTCTTGGATACCCTGTATCTCCAATTCTCTGCAGACTCCCCATCCCCAGCCCTCACATCTTAGTACGGGGCCCCACACAGCCAGCCCAGCTGGGGGGGTTTGCCCTTTCAGGGTTAACAGCTGTAGTGGCCCTCGTGGCTGGTGGCCTGTCCCACCCAGGACCTTCTCCTGGGCCTGTGAGCTCAGTTTAAACTCAGCCCTAGACCTCCAGTCCTCATCTGAGCCACACTGGAAGCACAATGGGGGGCTCCAGTCTCCCCTCTGTCCACTTTTTCTGGATGGATCTCAGACTTTCTCTGTGGATGGTTTATTTCTTGGATGGACTGCTCACATCCCTGTAGCACATTTCCAGCCCTGCCCTCTGCCCTGTGTCCCTTCACCAAGGATCCTGGATCCAGCTGACTGTTTGCTTCACAGGGAGCCCACATTCAGCCCTTTTCACCGTGCTTGGACCTGGCAGGACAGACATCTCCTCCTCAGCTCACCCTTGGCTCCCAACCTCTCACCAAGTTAGCAGAGTGACATTGAAGGATTCTGATGGAACTTGATCATAGAATCATGGAATTGTTAAGGTTGGAAAAGACCTCTGTGGTCAGTATGTCCAACTCTCAACCCAGCATCACAGTGTTCACCAACAAACCACGTCCTCAAGTATCACATCCATGTTTTTTGAATGTTTCCAGGGATGGTGACTATACCACTGCCTTGGGCAGCCTGTTCCAGTGCTTGACAACCTTTTTCATGAAGAAATTTTTCCTAATATCTAATCTAAAACTCCCTGGTGCAACTTGAGTCTATTTTCTCTCATTCTGTCAATCCAGGAATCCCTTAGCAGGGAGCCATTATCTTGGAGAGGTCTGGATGCCACTGTCCATCAAGGCCTGCAAGTGCCACTGCTTGATTTCCACACCATGGAAAGCTTGGTGGGAACCTCAGCTTGTCCCTGGATGTTGAATGAGGAGTTCCTGTGCTGTGCATCCCTTTGGGTGCTTGCTCGCCTTCCCTAGCACAGGATGATGGAACAATTTAGGTTGAGTGGGACTTCTGGAGGCCATCTGGTCCAAAACATGCTCAAGCAAGTCCTTGTCCAGTCAAGTCTTGAACACCCCTAAGAAGAGAAATCCCACAGCCTCTCTCTGGGCACCTGTCCCAGGGTTTGATCAAGCTCATGTTAAAGCAAAGCTCTATTTCTAATTTGAATTTCCACATTCCAACTTAGATCCATTGCTTCTCATTCCACCATCATGGACCTCCTTGAAAAATCTGGCTCCACGTTCTCTGTGTCCTGGCATAAGATGGTTGCTGTCAGCAATGGGACTCCTCCTGTGCCTGCTCTTCTCTAGGTGGAGCAAGCCCAGTTGTCTCCTGTGGGAAATGGGTTTGTAGAGAATTCTCAAAGCCTGATAGAAGGCTCACATAGTCCTGTGCATCTGTATGCAAACTTTGAGATAGTGTGCTGACTTAGAAAGGCCAGGGAATAGGACAGACATTGCTGAGAGAGAAATGGAACTAGAAACAAATTTCAAATTATGACCTTGCAAATAGACTAGACATTTTGGAGAAATAGAACTATGAAAGATGTATTGTAGTAGGACCCATGTGAGGTATTTTTAGATGATTTGCTTTAAGGCATTAACAGCATTGTGTGGCAAAAGCTGATAGGCCAAGAAACATTTATAATGTATTGTAATTAGGAAATAGTTGGCTTCTGATTGTGATGGTGTGAACTGTAATATCTGTAGTGTCTCACCCTTCACATGAGACTGAAAATGGAATAAAATATTCTAAAATGCCTCTCAGGAGCCCTGTCACTGAGTCAGAAAAAGGGTTTTTGCAACACTCTCCAATTCTCATGTCTGAGCTCCAGGACTCCAACCAGCCTGGTGGCCCCCAGTGGGCTCCAGACTTGCTCCAGTCTGTTTCTTGCAATGAGGGGTCCAAAGCAAGACCCAGTGGTCTGAGGAGCCTGACTCCACCTGCTCCTCACCCTTCCATGAGGTATCTCTAGGCAGCCACAAGATCCCACCCCAGCCTTCTCTTTTCCAGACTGGGCAAATCCATTTTTCTCAGTATCCCCACATACGCCATATTCTCCTGTCTAAGTGTCCTGGTGCTCGCTGCTGGAGCTGAAGCTGCTGGAGCTGAAGCTGCTGCCCTGCACAGGGGACCCCCACGCAGCCCTCCAGCTGCTGTCTCACCTGTGGAAGTGAATAATCCCTTTCCTCACCCTCCTGGCTGCATTTTTCCAGATGCAGCCTGGAATGCAGCAACAAACAGAACTGTGGCTCTTCCAGTATGGAGCATTGATCAAGGCCAGGTTGCACAGGGCTTGAAGCAACCTGGTCTAGAGGAAGGTGTCCCTGCTCATGGCAGGGGGATGGAACAAGATGAGCTTTGAAGAAACCTTCCAACACAAACCTTTCCAGGATTCTGTGGTTCTGTGAAATACACTGAACAGGGGCTGGAGCCCAGGATAGAGCTGTGTGTTTGGAGAAATCCTTTCTGTCACCTTTCCCCTGCCTGCTTTGCTCATCCCAATCTTCACATGGGAGCTGCTGGAGACGCCCTGCTGAGGACCACTGCCTGTCCTTGAACAGGCACAGGAGTGTCCATGACCAGGTGACCACACCGCAAGGACGCAGTCTGTGACAAAAATCCCTGCCTGTCCAGCCCAGGGTGGCTGCTGGGCTACAGGAGCCCTCATAACTCAGAACACTGCAGGCATCCATCCCTGGGAAAAGGGAGCTCTGGCATTTGCTGTAGACGTCCATGGTGTAAGTACTCCTAGAGCAGGAAGGGCCTTGAAGTGAGACCATTTTACATCAGAGGCACTTCATGATGCCCAGAACTCCCTTGTGATTGTTGCAAGGGCCACCATGGTGCCGAGGTGACCACAGCGTGTGTTGCACAAGGGGCAGCATGGCAGAGGCAGGGCAAGGGTGTCAGGAGGCACTGGAGTGGAACTTTCTGAATTTCAGGACACAGTTTCCCAGGAACACTGGAGTACCTCTCCCCTGAAGGGTCTCTGGGGTTCCCAGGGGCTGTTGAGCCCAATGTCAACTCTGAAGGGAGTGATTTACGCCTGATGTTTGTTTCCCATCCAGGAGGTGAAAGCCATCTGGGTATTTACTCACCAGTTGAGCTCTGTGGAGGTCCCCCATGAACGTCATTCCCTGGGGAAACACTGCACAGTGAATTGTGGTTATTTTAAGGCATTTGCTTTTTGGCACCAAATTATTTGCTTTGCCTCTGAAGAAAGCTCTTCACCTGTGTGACACACAGACTTATCCAAGGACTGATCACTTGATGGTGAAGAGCAAATAAGCCCTAAGCCACTGGCCCTGCTGCCAACCAGAGGACAAGTGCCCAGGTTTGGGTCTCATGCCTCCACCCCCTCACCTGCCCAACCCTATAACTTTCAGGCTGGACACCCCTCCAGCCTGGCCAAAACCACCCAGCTTTGTGCTCCACAGGGTGCCCACAGAGACAGCATGGGTGAGTGTGGGGTTGGAAGGAGGGGGTGGGATGGGATGGGATGGGATGGNGGGATGGGATGGGATGGATGGGATGGCACCTCTGTGTGTGACTGCAGGTCGCAGGGTACCCCAGCACTTTGTCTGCTGTGGGGTCAGTCGTCCCCATACTCTGAATATCCTGGTGCTGAGTCCATTGCCTTGTCTGTGCCTGCTCTGCTCTGGGCTGGGAGCTGGGGCAGGAGCCTGCATGCTCTGCTATTTCCAGGTTGTAGCCCTGGAGTGACACACAGACCATTTTACAAGTTTTGTAATTACCATTCTTTGCAATTTTCAGTTCTCCAAGGAAAGTGTTAAAAATACTCTAGACTAGAAAAGGGATTTTTTAGATTTTCCTGCTGAGTGTGTGATATTGAACAGGTACCCAGACTGGGAGGTCAGATGCTCAATAGCACATTCTGCTGTCCCCAGCAGAAAACCCACAAGAGGCTGATCCTCCTCCTGCATCTCCTTCCTATGCAGACTTCTCACGACCAGTCCCAGGGGAAGGGCTGGCAGTGGGGGGAGCATTTCTTCCCTGGGGGCCTCAAGGGAAAATGTCTTTAAACATGTGCCTAAACACAAGTACATCAGCACACCAAATGTTATGTAGGAACTGAGAAGTGAATCAGTTGGACTGAAGTGTGTTTAAAAGACTTGTTGTAAAACTGTAACCAACACAAATGATTGGGACATCTCTGGGCATTCCCAGAAAGGGGTGTTTGTCTCTAGGGTGGCTGCAGTTCCACACAGTGGCTCCAGGTTGGCATCCATGATCATTTTCCTTCTCAGGCATCCCAGAGAATGGTGCCAAACCCAGGTAACCCTGGGAAATGCAATAGGTGTTGGCTCTGCTTGGTTTTGAACAGTGAGGGGCTTCACATGGATAATCTGGTATATGTCTTATCAGGAACAGAATTCCCCATGGGCAGGCATCTCCACAATGTCCCACTCTTTAGGAATCATGACAAACTTTGTGTCATTTTACTTAGGTTGAATACTGCAAGAAATGTGGTTTTTCCTAGTGCTCTGAATCAAAGCAGACCAAACCAGCTGTCCACCCATGGAAATCTTGTAGTAGCCCCATAACCACAGAAAGGGTATAATTTACCCCAGAGCCACTCTAACTCCTGAAGGTCTGTGCTGCCTGTCCTTGTCATGTTGCCGGCACACACAGCCCTGCCTGTGGTCCTACTGCCCACAGGGTCTTACTGCCCACAGCCCCAGGGCAGTGCCAGCTCAAACCACATGAATGTGCCATGGCAGCATGATGGCAGCTGGGAAGAAAGGGAATTTCTCCCTCCGTGTTCACCCTGCTTATGTCTAGTCCTGAGTCTTGGGTTTTATAGGGATTTCTGATTATGGACACTTTGGGTTTGGACAAGGTTTTGGCACTTCTTTGGTCTCAAATACCACTACAGCAGCTGCCAGCACTAATGACTCCTGATAATGTGTGTATGACAGCTCATCTAAATGAACTCATCTGCGTGGGGCTCATCCCTCTGAGGGAGCTCTACACAGAGTTTTATTTTCCTGTTTTACTCTGAATGGGATTAGTGGCTTTACAATAGAAGAGTTATGATCTCTTTCTTCCAATCTCTTCCCATTTCAGCTACCCAGTGCCTTTGTCTCCTGCTTTTGACTTGCCTGCTGGCCCTGGCAGCATCTTTTCCTGATGTTGACATAAAAAACTTGTACCTCCTCAATGGCACAATGGATGACATCATGAATGCTCCCCCAGAGTCCTCCCAGCTCAGTGAGTATGGCCCTGCAACAGGGAGAGGCAAACAAGGTCCTGCTCAGTCAGATCCTACACAGCTACATTCCCACCAGCCTGCCCACAGCTCTGCCACACCAAGGAAGGACTAAATACTGATCTGAAGGTGTCTTACTGGAACAAGGGTAACCTTAGGGTCCCCTCTGCTTGCTGCCTCTCTTATCCTGCATGGCATGAAGTTCTTCTGTCCATAAAGGACAGAAGAATAGCCCAAAGCTCAGAGCTCACAGGATCCCAGGAGAAAGGAAAATTTGGCCTCATTGGCAGCAAGACCAAGCCCAGAGTCTTGTGGGCCATATGCTCTTCCTTGGAGAAGAAGGGTTAAAGACACTCACAGTTTGTTTTGAGGACATGGAGAACAGTTCCCACCCCTGGAAATCACAAGGTCAGTGGAGAACTGGATTCAAGGGAGACCTCAATACAAAGAGGGAAAAAATACAAAGAGGGAAATAAATGAAGTTAATACAAAGAGTTGAAGCAGTGGCACTGGCACAGGGCAATCAGCCAGGTGATGGCACAGATTAACCTACAGGTTCCAGGGTATGTTGGAGGAATGAGGAAACCTTCAAGAAATGATCCTGGGAAAAAAACAAAAACAGGGGCTGTGGGTGGGATGTGGCACAACAGAGAGAGTTGATTCCCTTCCAAGGGAGAGCTCAAGGTCCAAGTGTTTGGTACTGGTTTCACATCACCTGTCAGAAAACTGCGAGCACAGAGAACACCATCACTGAGACCAGAGCCTGAGACAAGAGTTCAGCAAGAACTGCAAGTCTGAGTAGAGAAAGAATGTTTGATCTGGCTCCACAGTGCTCTCAGGAACATGGTGTGATTTTGGGGTTGTCTTGTGCAGGGCCAGGAGTTGGACTTGATGACTCTTGTGATTTCCTTCCAACCTGGGATATTCTATGATTCTGTGATCTCTCACCTGCAGGACAGGTAGCATGCTCTGAAAACATCAGCAGCATGAATTCATGCTGGGTGAGCAGGGAGGTATACCAGAAAAGACAGACCAGAATTCCAAAGTCTTGACTTGAAGAAGAGTGCTTCCAAAGGGATGGGGTATGAAGGCAGAAAGGAGCAGAGGCAGACTGCCTTACAATACAAACATGAACAGCTTCATGTGTCTGTAGTAAAAGTAAATGCCATGGCAGGAAAGTCCTCCAGACCATGTCACATGAGTGTTTCCCACTCCACATAGGCTCAGGTTGTAATGAAAGTCAAAGGGAGCCAAAAAGAGAGTCAGTATCAAAATTTAGACAGCCAGAAGTCTGGCAGCCAGACTGTGTCAGGAATGGGCTTATACAGAGTGCAAGAGGCTTGAGTTAAACACTCCACAAGGGAGGAGGTAAGTGCCAGCTGAGACTGAAAGTATGTCAGAGCAGCAGATGCAGGGTTAATTGTCTGTTTTAGAGAGGGGACAGGAATGGGTTTTTTTGATTCCATCCCTCTGTTTTACAGCCATCAGTGGATACAGAGATGTCCTTGTAAAAGAATTGCAATAACTCATTCTAAACCATCCTCTCTTCCAGCAACACCCCTCAAATTCCCTTTTGAGCAGACACCTCTCCCAACTCCCAACACCTGAGCCAGTTTTTCTGTGTCTGCTCTCACATTTCTTACCCCACTCTTTAATTCCTCTTCTCCCCAAGTCCCTAACTTCTGCTCCTGCACTCTAACAACCATCTTCCCAGTGTTTCCACCACCATTAGGGGGTTTTCCCCCACACAGTACGCCCAAATCCTTTCCACCAAAAAAGCATCAGCCTCACGCTACCACCATGTAAATTCCCCCAAATTACTGACTTGCCGATGTCTGAAACTGGTAAATCCCTCTGGAATTTAAGAACAGCAACAGAAAAAACTGGAATATCATCTGGAGAATATGGAACTCTCCTAGCAAGCATTTGACATGTCTACTCTCCACACTCACTGCTGTCTCCTGTGTTAATTTAGATGATGGTGATGGACATGTCCGACAGGCCAGAGACCTCGCCCACCACCCGCCGGCGAGCCACGGTGAGTCTGCATCTGCCTGGGAGGTTTCACCATCACTGGGCTCACCAAGAGCTCTCAAACAACTTACCCATGTCTTACAGTGCAGTGGCTCCTCCCAGAAATTTTCTGATGGGCTGCAGAGGTGCCACAGCTCAATAACCTCAGGGGACTCTGCTGTGTCCTGGGCTCAGTGCTTGATGAGGTGCTTTTGCATGGGGAATTTTCCAGATAAGGGTCCAAACTGGAAAGTGATGCTTTGTTACTGGGGAGTGGTGGTTAGTCATTTTTCTATTTTCACTACACAGTTGATAAGAAGACTGGATCTGAAAAAATTACTGAGCTGGCTGGGTCAGCATTAGCCCATAAGGTCAAAGAGAGGTCCTACCTGGGTGGGCACAACTGGTGACAGAGGTACTGGGAGTGGAACAAATTCCTTCCCAGCAGTGTGTAGGTACATTCAGCTGTTTGTTGAATGAGGTGAGGACACTGGAGCATGGAAAGGCCATAATCAAATCCAACAAGTCAGGAAGTCTCTAAAGAGCTGCTTGGGTAGGGCTAGAGAACAACAATGGCTTTGCCCTGTTGAGATCCCATGGGCTGATTTAATTGTTAGAGATATGGATGTCATGATCACCCTCTCTCTGGGGCAAAGCACTAAACCTCTGTGCTGTGCCAGCAAGTGACTTTGTCCCCCAGATTTGCATTTGTCTGTGGTGATACATCATCTGCATGACACAGGCAAATTACTGAGACTGAATCCACCCTGGATGAGGGTCCTTGGGTGACAGCAATGCTTGCCTTGGTCTCACCAGACATTTTCACAGTGTGCCCCCATCAGTTTGAATCCAGTCTTAGGAAGATGTGAAGCCCAACTCTTACACTGATCATGTCAAGAATTTGATTTACTCCTGTGAGCACATGGCAGGAATAGAGCCTAGGAATGTGTGTGTGAAAGGATGCAGACACAAAATAAATACCCCACTTTTAGGGAGATTTAATAAGCAGCTCTTGTTTGTGGGTCTGATATTTCTGGGTCTGAGAGATTTTAGCCTGCTAGCAGCTGCTAACTTTTTCCCAAGGAAAAATTTCTCAAGAAAGCTTCTTCTCAAAACAATCTTGGCAAACAACTCTCCTTTCTCAAAACAATCTTTCTCCAGGTGGTGTTTGCTGGTTCTCTAGTTTAACCAATTGGATTAGAGAGGTGTCATTCCTATTCACCAATCATGTTAAGTCTGTATTGAAACACCTTATAAAAAGTAGTAAGAATTAGACAAAAAAAGCCTTTTTTCTATGCTCTTTGCCTTTTGAAATATTTGGAGTCTCTCATCTTTCTTTCATGTCCTACAACGACACTTGTTTCCAGCTCCAGGTTGGCCCAAGGACTGCAGTGAGATTCCCCGTGGAAGCCACAGTGGTGTTTACATCATCCAGCCCAAGGGGCTCCACCACCTCGTGGTGTACTGCGAGATGAACGTGACCCACGGGGGCTGGACCGTCATCCAGAGGAACCAGAGGGACACTCCCGTCACCTGGGCCGAGTCCTGGAGCACCTACAAGTTTGGCTTTGGGAACGTGCGCACCGAGTACTGGCTGGGCACTGAGTACATCCACCAGATTGCCAAGCAGAAGGTCTACCAGGTCAGGTTTGTCATCCAGGACTCTGCTGACAACTTCAACTTTGCCGACTACAACCTGTTCAGCGTGGAGGACGAGTCCCACGGCTACCGGCTGAGGCTGGGCTCCTACAACGGGACAGCCGGGGATGCCATGACCTCAGACAACCCCAACAGCATGCACGACAACATGAAATTCTCTACAAAGGACAAGGACCAGGACACTTACAGTAAGAACTGTGCCTACAGCTATGAGGGAGGGTGGTGGTACTCATCGTGTTACTCAGTGCGGCTGAATTACAAGGGCGGCATGACATGGGGCAACCTGTGCAAGGGGAACTGCAAATCCTCCCTTATCCTCATTAAACCAGCTTCATACTGTTAGTGCTTCTTCCTCCTCCTGTCCACAGTGGACACTCTGCAAAGGCTCTGCGTGGCCAAAGAGTGTGAGCCTCTCTGGAGCAGGGTGAGGAGCACAAGGGTAGCAGGGCTTTAATGAAATCCCACTTTACGATCTCTCACTTCAATTGCAGACTCCCCTCTGCTCAGCTCCGTTCCCCTGTGCTTGCCAATGATTCTTTGTTATTGTGTTCGTAATCAAGAATTAAAAAAACACTTATGAAATTTGTGGATTCCACATGTACCTTCTCTGTAGGAGGAAGACACACAGCCCTGGAGTTATATCAGAGAGAACTCACAGAAAGCAAAAAAGCCGCATGCCCCAAATTTCCATATACTCTGAGCCTCTCTGCAGTGTTTGATAAAGCATCCAATAAACATGCTTGCTTGAGCTCATTCTTCAGTAATGACATCTGTTCTGTACCTCTGATTTTCTCCCCTGAGACCCAAGAAATTCCATGTCAGGTGCTGGGACTGTAGTCTTGAGGCTTATCATAGAATCACAGCCTGGTTTGGGTTGGAAGAACCCTTAAAACCCATCTCATTGCAAACCCCCTGCCATGGGTAGGGACACCTTCCACTAAACCAGGTTACTCAGCCTGGAGGGAGAAAGCCTGGAGTGTTTCTCTTGGACGTAAGAAAATTAAACCCAGTTGCACTGTGATAAAGGCCCTGTGATCTGCACAGGGGTGTTCAGAAGGGACCTGGCACGTGAGAGAACTGATCCTACATCATCACCACACTCACAGTCATTAATCAGGAATTGAGGCAATGTCCTGGTGCCAAGGTTCCATTCCTGCTAGGAAGCTGAACCTGTCAGGATGTGTTCTGTGCTGCCTGGCTGTCTGTACTGCCATGCTTTAATCCTGCAGAAACAAGATTTCAAAGCCATCAGTGGATCTGTCTGCTGTGATCATGAAGCAATGAACTTAAATGGAAGCAAAGGAGAAGTAAGCTAGCTGTTAGAAATGAAGAATTCTCCACTTGAATTAGGAGATACTAATGAGGGCAGACCTAACTTCAGGCATGGGACCACCATATCCAGGTTTCTCACGGACTAGATTTAGATGAACCTTTACCAGGAAAAGACCAGACAGAGCTAATTCTGTGAGGGTGCAGGACAGGGTCCCGAACAGCTCTGTTGTCCCATGATTGTTCCAGTACTGCCTGGACAGACTGTGAGAGAAGCACTTTGGTATTCATAAACCCTGTCTGGTTTGGTCCTGCAGCAGCACCGTAACAGCCATGAGTTTCACTTCCAGGACCAATGACTCACAGAAAACACATTCCTGACCCCCCCAGCTGCAGAGTCCAATAGGCACTGGGAGCTTTCCAGAGAGGTTTGAGAAATTAGAAAATGCTGAGAGAAATGAGCAGTGGGGGATGTCCTAGACAGAAAGGGCCTGACACTGCTCCAGGGAATGGCCCTCAGCACTGTGGAGAGAGGGTACCTACACCTGGGGATGTCTGAGGAAAAAGTGAGCTCAGGGCTCTGCTCCTGCTGGAAGTGTCTCTCAGGGCTGTACTTGCCCCACTGAGCACCAGGCACTGAGCCCCCCAGAACAAAGCATGAAGGACTGGTGGGACCTCCACGTACAGCCCGTGCCTGCCTTGGAATGTGCCCCACAGCATAGGGAGGGGATCCACAGAGCAGCTCCAGGATGGATTTGTGTTGGCTGGAGGAACAGCTCTCCTGTGCCAGGGTCAGAAACTGGTAGAGCAAGGAGACAAGGCTGTTAGGGTGGTCCCGGAATTTTCCTTCTAGGTTTCTGAATCCCTGCAAACATTTAATGACCCTGTGGCAGCAGTTTCTGGTCCCAGTGGGGCAGTCTTGCCCAGGGGATGAAGGGACTTGCACAGACCCGCCGTGACAGGGTGTCCCAGTGACAGGGTGCCCCAGGGACAGGGTGCCCCACGGCTCCCACCTCTCCTGAGCCAGCGGGTGACAGGGCACCACCAGGCTGTTACAGGGGGGCTCCGGGCAGTGACAGTGAGACCGCGGTGGCGGCAGGAGGGACTCGCACAGCGGTGTGCGGGACGAGCACAGGGGGCTGCGGGCTGCACGGCGAGGCCCTCAGGGTGTGCACTGAGGGTGCAGGATACACAGAGCGGGGTGCAGGATGCGCGCAGCGGGGAGCAGGGTGCGCGCAGCGAGGTGCAGGGTGCGCGCAGCGGGGAGCAGGGTGCCCACAGCGGGGTGCAGGGTGCGTGCAGCGGGGAGCAGGGTGCGTGCAGCGAGTGCAGGGTGCCCACAGCGGGGAGCAGGGTGCTCACAGAGGGTTTGGGTTGTGCCCACAGCGGGAGCAGGATGCTCACAGCCGGTGAAGGGTGCGCGGAGCGGGTGCAGGGTGGGCACAGGGGCTGCAGGGTGCGGACAGCGCGTGCAGGATGGGCACAGAGGGTTTGGGTTGTGCGCACAGCAGGTGCGGATTGGGCACGGGGGCTGCAGGGTGCTCACAGAGGGTTCGGGTTGCGGACAGCGGGTGCAGGATGCGCACATTGGGTGCAGGGTGCGGACAGCGGGTGCAGGATGCGCATATTGGGTGCAGGGTTGCGGTCAGCGGGTGCAGGGAGCGCAGGGTGCCCGGAGCAGGAGCGGCCCGGTGTCCCCGGCAGGGGCGGCGCGGTGCGGGCAGGGAGCGCTCCGTGCTCCGCTGCGGCTCCTTTAAGACCGGCGGGGGCGGCGGGCGCGAGGCGGCGCGCGCGGCTCCCGGCGGCGGGGGCGGGGGTCCCGGTCCCGGTCCCGGTCCCGATCCCAACCGCGGAGCCGGCCCATGTCCCGGCCCGCGGCGCCGCCCGGCTCCCCGGGCCGGCTCGGGGCGCTCAGCACGGCGCAGCTCCGGGCTCTGCTGCAGGACGAGTCGCGGCTGCAGCGCGCCGCCCGCCTCAGCAGGAAGGTACGGCCGGGGGGGCCGGGGGGCCGGGGCCGGTGTCCCGCGGCCGGCGGGGTCGAGCCGGGCGGCGCTCGCTCCTCTGGGGCTGTCCCGGTGCGCAAGGTGGAGCCGCCGGTGGCCCGGGAACTGGCACTGCGGGGCCGGGTATCTCCCGCCGGCTCCGTCGCCCGCTGCCCTGTTTTTTGACGCCCGTAATGCCGAGGGCTCCAGAGGAGCCGCAGAATCCCCCGGCGGGGCGGGGGAACCTTCGCTCGGGCGTCCCGACCGCGGCTGCGCGGGGCTCTGGGTGCTGAAGCCTCGGGCCACCAAACCCATGGCCAGAAAACCCATGGCCACCAAAGCCCGTCCGCGGCCCCCGCATCCCCGAGATCTGCTGAGGCCCCGGCCCTCCGCCCGTCCTCCAGCCTGGTGTCGTTTTCCGCAGCCGGGATGAGCCCCGCGCTCTCCCGCCTCCGCTGCGGAAACCGGCGCAGGTTATTGTGGAATGGCTCTCGGCCCGGTTTCAGCATCTTCCCTAGGTGGCCCCGAGTGCAGGCGGTGTGTGCGCAGCGAGGGGAGGGTGCGTGTCCCTTCCGTGACATCCATGTCCTCTACCGAGCCCTTTCCCTGCAGAGGGGCTGGGCAGCCGGCGCTGAGGTTTGCCACGGCCAGGTTCAGCCACCCTGCATAGCCCGGCTCCAGCCGTTCCATTCCCCCGGGGATGCACCCCCTTTCCAGGCAAAGCAGAGGGATGGAGACAGTGCAGAAAAAGAGGGTTCACCCCCGGATCAACACGGACCCCTGCCCAGCAAGGTGCTGGATCTGACTGGTTCTGCCCATTTCCCTCTTTGCTGACACACGCGGCCCCAATCCCATTCCCACAGTTCCAGAGTCTACAGCTGGAGCGGGAAACGTGTTTGGCTTCAAATTGCACCCAGGCCAGGGTGAATCTGTCCCTGCGCCCACGGCTGGAGGATGGGAAGGCTTCCCTGGCCATCAAATACCAGGAGCTGCAGGAAATCCGAGAGGCCTGTTGGGACAAGCAGCAGCGCCTGGGTGAGTGGGGTGCAGCCTTTGGGCTGAGGCACAGCCTGGCACATCCACAGCAACCCCTGTTAATATGAGGGTTCAGGTGGGCTCAGCATTCTTGAACCTACCCCAGGGAAATGGTTCAGCCATAATCAGGAGTTGTGGGGGATGATGCTCCCTGTGACAAAGCAAATCCGTAGCTGAGACCAGTCATAGAATCACAGAATCATTTGGGTTGGAAGGCACCTTAAAGGCCATGTCATTCCACCCTCTGCTGTGGACAGGGACACCCTCTCCTAGACCAGGTTGCTCCAAGCCCAGTCCAACCTGGCCCTGAACAATTACAAGGATGAGGCATCCACAGCTTCTGTTTCTTTACAGGGATGGAAGTCGTGTTGTGCATGTGGCTCCAGGGATGTGTTTTGGGGGTGTTTCAGTGCAAGGAGGGGGGGAGCTGATGCTTGGGGATGGCAAAGACAACAATCCCAGCAGTGGGGGTTTCCAAGAGAAGGTTGGCAGCCCCATCCCCTTGTGACACACAGAGGCTTACCTGGAGAAGTGGAGCCCACAGAGCGCCCTGGGCCAGCTCCAAGCCAAGCTTGATGCCTCCGAAGCAGAGTCAGAGGTGAGTTGGCTGAGACTCCTGTGCTGTTGTCCCTTCCTTACCAAGGCCGCAGAGTGCTTTCCATGCCCTCCCATATGCCGGGGCCTGCACAAGAGTCCGAGGGGGTGCTCCTTCTAGTCCCACTGCCCTTCCCACAGGCACAGATAAAGCAGTTCCTGGCCCAGGAGCTGCCCCTTGAGTCCTTCCTGGAGTCCTTCTGTCAGAGCCGCACGCGCTCTCACGTCTGCCGGACGCAGCTGGAGAAACTGCAGGAGCTGCTGCAGAAGGACAGGGTGCAGAAGGACCAGGTGGGCAAGGACCCCGTGGGCCCTGTGGGGTGCCCAGGTGCCCCAGCTAGCGTGGCACCAGCCCGCCTTGCCCCATTGCAGAGTGGAGTAGCCCCTAAAGCCTTTGATCTCTCCTACGGCTTTGTGCCTGCCTTCCTCATCCCCTCGGAGGCTGTTGTGCCCTTTCCCGTGCCGACTGCACCTCCCAAGCACCATCTCCCAGCCCTGGGACAGCAGCCAGCATCTCCCTGCTCTGAAATTCCCAGCCTGGGCTCTCCCCTGCGCCTCGTTGGACACATCCCCCTGCTCAGTCCCCAGCCCGGGGTGGGGCAGCAGCAGCCACAACACCAGAAGCAGGAGTCTCCACACCGGTAGCAGGGCAGGCATGGAGGATGTCCCTGCTCCTGTGCCTCCAGGGGGGCTGTGCAGGAACACCGTGGGCAGGGAACATGAGGGGTGGGGGGTGGTGTAGGCACAGCTCCGAAGGGCTGCAGGGTCTGTGGGGCAGGCACATGGGTGGGTGCTCACAGAGGGATGGAGGTGCCTGGTTGGGGCAAGTGTCATCGCTGCGTAGGGGGTCCTGCATTTGGGGAGCTGCCAGGGGGGAGGTCTCCACATCCACAGCAAGAGGAATGTGACAGGGAATGGGGGTGGGTGGCTTGTAGGGATGTAAGGGGGCTTAGTTGGGAGGGATGGCAGGGAAAGGGCATAGGAGCACTGGGTGTGCCACATGCTTCCTGAATAAAGCCTCTTTCCATGCTCTGTGTGTGCTCTTTCCATGCTCTGGCTCTGGCTATGAACAGCAGGATGGGACAGGCAGGGAGGAAAGGGTTACCAGGGAGCACTTGCCAGGCTTGGGGGTGACTGACAGCCAAGGAGGGCCCTCCAGCCTGAGGAGCCCCCAGACCTTTTATTTGCACTTGGCTCAGGACATCACTTCCCTGGTGAAGCTGAGAGCTTCTGCGAGGGCTGCAGAGCCTGCCATGAGTGTGTTTCCCTCAAGAGAGGTGCCAGGGACCAGTTTGGCTCTGCACATGGCGAAGGCTTTTGGTGCCCAGAAATGCCTGGTGCCAGCAGCAAAGCCGTGACCCCATGGAGGGCTGTACTCCATGGCTAGCTGGGCTTGCTCACAGCTGGGGCACATCAGCCTGTACTTGTGTCCACCTTCCCATGCCCTCAGGGGCCATTGTGCCCTTTGTCATTCCTTATCTACCTCCATCTTTCTACCAGCCCTCACTGGAAAAAGTGACAGGAGGCCTGAGCTCTCACCCTGTTTCATCCCAGGCCCTTTGTTCCTTTCCTTAGTATCACGCAATGGATGGTGAGTCCAAGGGGTGGTGTTCCCCATCTCCCAAGGGACAGCCTGGCTCCTCCAGCTGCAGCCCCCTGGGCATCCTGGGGTATTTGTTCCTTGCTGGCACGTGTATTGTGCTGTTTTTAGCTTTTGGGTTGGTTGCAGACTCTTCTTGTGCTCTCAGACCCTGTCTGACTGTATAAGTCTTTTCCTCTTTCCCAACTGCCTGCTCAACCTGCATCTTGCCACTGGTATGTAGACTGCTTGGAAATCATCCCAAGCAGCAGAAGGCCCTGGCTCAGGCTACAATATACCCCAAAATACAGGTCATTAACTTGTAGTGTCTGATCACCCTCCCCCACTGAGGCTACCTGGCCTTCTGCCAAACTTCAACCCTCATTTATGGCTAATATTCCAGTATTACCAGGTAAAACAAGTTGAAAATTAGGATAAATAGGGGACCAGACACTGTGGCTTTATTGGCATGTGAGGAGGTGGTAGTCACTGGAATATTTGGAGATTCACAAAGCACCTGCTGCTTTCCTAAGTCCCACTTTGGGCTCAAGCTGTCAACAAAAGGCCTGTTTGCCAGTCAGGCTCAGTGCTCATCCTGTGTGAGCCCACAGCCAGGCACCTGCCTGGGCTGAGCCCCAGCCAGAGGCAATGCTGGTGGGCTGTCGCTGCCCTGCCACAGGGGACCTGGCACAGCACTGGGGCAGAAGATGGTGCACGAGGAGCCAAGCCACCCAAAAACCAGCCAGGCCTCACCAGTGTGTCTCCCCAGGCAGTGCCTGCCTTGCATGGCTCCCCAGGACTGTGTGGGTCTGCCACCAGCTTCAGGACAAACTTCCCTGGCCCCATACAGGTACTGAGTCACCCCAGTGGCCCCATGAGTGTGGACTCTCAGGGTGAGCAGCTGCAGCCTGGGGAAGGTGAGTGTGTCCCATGAGAGCTGCAGCACCAGCAGTGACAGTCTAAGTACCAAGGTAAGCCGTGCTGCCATGGTCTGTCTGTCTGTCCATAGAAGCCCTGCAGCACCCCAAGCACCCAGTCTGCTCAGGAAACACTGGGGAGGCCCTGGCAACCCCATGGTCCTGTTGGGCTGGCCACTGTAGCAATATATCTGTATAACAGGCCATTCTGATGCAGCAGCCAAACTGGTTGTGAGTAATATTATCAAACCACCTGCAGTTTTGTTGTTAGAGCTCTCAGGAATTCATCAAGGTTACTGAGAAAACAACAGGGTCAAAAATAAGAAGAGAGCCTGAGAAAATGTCTGCAAAAAATGTAAACCCTAGACAGGGGAAGCACAACGTGAGGATGGATGCTTGACCGATTGGATGTCCTGAAGGATGTGTGCCTGCCCCATGAAGAAGCAGCTCAGCCAACCCAGAGATGTGTGCCCACGTGGACAGCAGACCTAGAATATATATCTGGCATGTAATATAAACAATAAAGGGCTTCTGTTGGAATCATATTGATTTGGTTATTCAGTGGCCCATTTCCTCCCTGCAGGCCACCATCCCCCTTTAGGGTGGAGATTCTTGGGATCCTTTGGGAAGCTGCCAAGCCAGGTGAGCCCCTGCCCTGGGGAGGTGCAGCTGGTCCTGCCCAGTTTGGAGCACACACTGGCTGGCCCCAGGTGGGTGGCTGGACACCCCACTTGTGGTGATCCTGGCAGGGGGTATCCTACAGGTGCACCCTGTATCCCTGGGGATTGGGGGATATCTGCCTGCCCACTGCCACTGACAGCTCCAGGCCTTTCATAGCGCAGCTGGGACTGAGGGCAAGGTTCTGCACAGGGCAGGCAGGGACATTGGCTCACAGGCAGAAGCTGACAGTAGTCAGGGTGACCCCCTCTGCCCCTCCTGCTGCACAGTGGCTCTCCCTGCCTGTCCTTGCCCTGCAGAATGAAGTCAAGGAGGGTAAAGGTGATCCTGCTCACCCTGGGGGGGAGGAGAGGTTGCCAGTGGGTGTGCACCTGCATTCATTTCTGCTGGGCCCAGCCCCTGTCAGCTGGTGTGCAGCCAAACCTGGGCAGGGAGCTGGGGGTGCCCCCCATCCCTGGCTCTGTGAAAGCCAGGCTGGATAAGGAGCAACCCCCAGCCCTGAAGAGCCAGAACAGCTAGGAGAAGAGGGGTGCCCCCCACTCCCCTGGAAAATCCCCTGAGCCACAACCCCCAGGCAGTGGGGTGCAAAAGGGGTACTAACCTGGACTACGACCAGCCAGGAAGGGGGTGCCAGTGTCCCCCAGCTGGGGCCCCCGGAGCAGGCACCGGGGCTGTTGAGGGAGGTCGATTAACAATTAACTCTATTAACCAAGGAGTGGCCGCAGGGGATGCTGCTGAAGGGAGGGGGAGCTGCCCCCATGCCGACCGTAGCAGCCCTTCCCGGAGAGGGCAGAGCCACCAGCAGCAGGACTGAGGTGCAGAGTTCTGCCCACACAGGTGAGGGCTGGGGCAGTACTAGGGGCTGTCCCCTCACCCCCATCCCTGCCAGACCAGCCCCTTTTGGGGGACAGAGGCTGATGGCCACCCCTTACTGCTGCTCAGGACTCTGCTCCCCCAGCCTGCAGCTCCCTGTTCCTGCCCCTCACGTCCCCAGGCCCGCCGGCACAAAGATCGGCCAGCAGCCAGGTTTGACCCCTTCCCTTTCAAAGAGTAGCCCAGCTACCCCAGGAGGAGGCCCTGATGAGGCACTGAGACCCCACACTCCCAGGCTGCAGCACCCACCAGCTGAGGGGAGCAGCTCAGCACCCCAAACCTGTGGTTATGGGGACGTCAGCCCACAAAAAGGGGCTGGGGTAGGGGTGGGGTCTGTACTGAGCTTGGAAGGCCTCAGCACTGCAGCCATCAAGCTTCATCCAGATTTTTAAATTTCCCTGGAGCCTTAATTTCCTTAGTTTGTCACACCATCAAATTACGAAGTGGCTACAAGTTAACTACTCAGATCTTGGTGCTTCCCTTTGACGTCTGCTGTCAGTGATTTAAGGGTGGGAATGAGCAATACCGAAGAGCCCAGAATAACCCCTGGGGTGAAGGTGCAGGGTAGGACAGTCCAGGCCTGGATGGGTCAGCATGGGATGGTGGCTGAGGCCCCACCAGCAACTCAACCTCAGACAGTTCCTTTTGGTGACACACAGCTGGCAAAACCTGGTGCCACGGGTAAGAGGGTGTCCTAGGGTGACTTTATGATGCTTGTATCCCCAGTCTCCTGTTCTGTTTGTGCTGTATGTTGAGTTCTGTGCCTTTAAGACTGGTTTTGAGGGCGAAGCAGGGAAAGAAGCATGCAGTTTGTTTTGAAAAACAGTATTCACTCCTCTGCATTATTTTTCTTGGGACAGTGTTGCTCATCTGAGGCACGGACAGCAGCAGGACAGAAATCTTTTTTTGCTTTTAGTTTAGCTAGATGAGGCAAAGAAGCTTCCTGGACTGTTTTCTTTCCTTTTTCTTGGGACTGTTTAAACCTGCTCTGGACTGAAAAACCCAGAGGAGCACCGGGGAGCTCCCACCTGTGGCCTACCAGGGCCTGGACCTCTGGAGGGATGAATAAGGGACTGAGAGAGAGCCGAGCTACACCCACGGCAAGGACATTCTCAATTTGCCATCTCACTCCAGAATGAGAGGTTTTATCATTTCATGTTATTCATTCTTTATGCTTGTGGGCACTTTGTTAAATAAATAGTTTTTTTCCACTTTGCTCCGAGGAAGTTCTTTTCCCAGACCAGCTGGGGGAAGGGGCTGTTTGGGTTTGCTCTCCAGAGGGATCCCATTTGGAGGTGTCCTCCCAAATTTGCTCTAAACCAGGGAGAGGGGTAAGCATCCAACATGAATACAATACATCACTTGCAAGCAAATGAAATGTGGAGCCACAGAGCAAGGAAGTGAGGGGTGGGATGTGCTAGAATATGTGTAAAAATAGCCCCAGTGGGCTGGAGATTGAGGGGGAAGAAATCCCTACTGTGAACATCACACTCTTCCCAGCAAAGGCCTCAGGATGCTCACGGTGACGTCCCCAGCTGAAATTGCCACCTCACCTCCCCACTGAGGGCACAGACCAGGAGGGGCTGTGGACAGCTGCTGCTGCAGTCTGTTACTGAGTTGTGCTGCAGGACCTGGACACATCCTCAAAGGAGGAAAAGGATCTGGGAGTGAGTATAAGCTGTTCCCTGCTATGCCCCTGCCAATGGCTGCTTTGGCCCAGCTGCAGGAAGGTGGGCTCCTGTTCTCACAGGAACAACCCTCTGTGTGTCAGCATCCCCAAGGACAGATCCTGGTTCCTGAGATGTGACACAGTGAAGGCCACAGGGAATTACTGAGCTTTATCCTCTGCTGGTATTCCCATCCTGTCCAGCTCACAGCCCCTGCCACCTCACACTCCCGTCACCATCAGCCCCTGGCATCTGCACAGGCTGTGCTCACCTGGCTAAAGGAAAGCAGCATGAAACCCAGCTGCTCCTGGCACCTCTCTATCAGGGAAACAACTGGGGAACAACAAGAATACCATGACGCTGTTGACACAAGGAGAAAAAGGGGCAGAACAGTGGTATGCTGGGAGCTGGTAGGCAGTCTGCATTTGGACCAACTCCAGCCCAAGCTCCTGAAATCCTTCCCAGAGCAGAGGAGCAGTCAGGCCTGACCAGGGTAAAGGTGACACTGGAGAGCTTTAGGGCACTCTTTTCTCTCCAGGCAGCAGGTAAGTGCAGAGCACTGGGGCTGTCACCAGTGCACAGCCACCCCTGGGTGTCAGGAGCACAGAACAGGACCTCCAGCAGCAGCTGGGAAGGCCATGGGTGTCCAGAGTGGCCACCCTGCCCTGCTGACTGCAGGCTGCATGCTCACCCTTCCCAGCAAGGCAAACAGAACTCCCCTCCCCGCCCTCTTCTGCACTGGCTGAAGTCAAGATGTGAAACACCTCCCTGTCCCTCACCCCTGTTTTCCAGCAAGTGCAAGGAATATTTACCACCCAGGCCTACCCAAAGAAAGATGTGTCATTTTGTCACCAGTTTATGGCTGGAAGGCTTTAATCTTCAAGGTACGTCACAGAGACCCGAAGAGGAAGAAGCAGTAGCAGGAACTGGCCAAACCACCTGTTTGGGTAGGACCTAGACAAGTGCTCCCTAGTGCCCTCTGCTTCCCATGGACATCACTAGTTTTTCCAGCCTAGAAAGTAATGTTTCCTGCCAAATTCTGCCCAAAAAAAAGCTACCTCTGATCTTCTGAGTGATTTGCTTTACAGAATGAAGATGAACATGAAAATGCATCAGGAAGTGCCAGAGCCACTACTGCAGAGACTTTCCCTCTGTAGCCAGTGAACACTTGTGTGTCCCATGACGACATTCCAGTGCTGTAATCCCACCTAAAGGGATAAACTGGCGGCCAGTGAGGATCCTGGAAAGCTCACTCTGCCCCTGGGCTAAGGTTACTCCTCTGGTGTGCAGCTGGAAGTGGCAATAGGCTTTTGAGAGCAGGCAGAGAGCAAATTTCTGCACAACCAGCAGACACAGTGGTCCCTGCTGTGCCACAGCCTCAGGCTCCCACCAGGATCACAGAAATCCACAGTGGAAAACACAGGGCATTCCCTTTTAACATTCTTGCTCTGGGAAAACCATGACCCAGGGTCTGGGTTGTGAGGTAACAAGGGCTGGGCTCCTGCTCACCCCCGTGACAGCAAACCCAGTGGTGCACACACCCCCTGGCACTGCCATGACAATTCTCTCCCTCCAGGCAGCAGCAGCAGCACAGCACAGGTGAATCCTCACCCAAGGAAAGAGAAGCTTCTGAGAAACACAACTTTTAGTTCTTAGAACACTTCAGTATTTAAATAGGCAAATACACATGTGCAAATGATGCTCAGATCAGTAAAACACAGAGAACAGCACTTGGTGCTCACAGGTGCACCCTGGCCAAAATCCTCAGAGGGAGGGGCTGGTGTGAAGGTCCTGGCAGGCCCCAGACAGGACAGAGGACTTCAGACACCAAAGTGTTTTGCCTGCACCTCCAGGCAATGTCACACACTGACCAGGGCATGAGCCACCCTGGGCTCGAGTTTCATTTTTCAGGTCTGACTCTAAGACTTCTACACCCACCATTCTGAGCAGGGTGATGCAGTTTGGACATCAAAAGCCCCCCAGAGATGTAGTACCAGCAGGTGTGACAGCACAGAGGTGGCAGGTCTGGGATCAGCACAAACCAGAGCCACACCTCTGCCCTGAGTGAGTGCAGCCCTGAACACACACAGCACACACCACCTCTGACAGCCTTTAATCCCTGCTGTGGCTCACAACAGGCACCTGGCGCACATTAAGGTCATACAGCTGTCCCAAAGTGGGGGACACATCCCAGTCCAGAGTCCAGGAACTGTGTTTACTTGTCAGGCACTGTGTCGGCAGGTGGTGTTGGCTGAGGGGGCAGAGTTCCTGCAGCTCCTCTGCAAGGTCAGGCAGTGTGGCACAGCCCAGCCCAGCCCTGTCTGTGGACAGAGGGCACAGAGGGCATCCAGAGGTCACACCCCGTGCCAGCCAGGGGCACTGTGTGTCCCAAGGTCACGCTGGCAGAGGGGCCAGATCACAGTCTGTGAATCCTGCTGGTCATACACCGTCCCTGAAGGTCACACTGGCAGAGTGCCATGTCACAGCCTGAACAGCAGACGCGGGGTTTCGCTGCCAAGCCCCCGGTGACGCTGTGCAGCAGCTGGGTGGGCGCCCCGGGGGCTGCCCAGCCGTCACTTGAGGCCGTAGAGGATGGCAACACTCAGGAAGAAGAGGAGCCCGATCGACAGATCCGAGAGGGCCCTGAGGCGTCCGTGTTTCGCGGCCTCCTCCCGCCGCAGGCGCAGCTGCTCCCGCCGCGCCCGCAGCTGCTGTTCCCGCTGCAGCTGCTCGCCGTAGTGCGCGCGGTAGAAGGCGTCGAAATCGAAGGGGAACGGGACGGGGCCCGGGCGGGCGGCGGGGGCGCGGGGCGGCGGCGGGGCGGCGGCGGGAGGGCGGCCCGAGGGCCGGGGCGCGTCGCGCAGCTCCTCGGCGCTCAGGAGCCCGCGGTCGTACTTGCGGCGCAGCGCGGCGCTGCCCAGCACCCGGTAAGCCTCGCTGATGGCGGCAAAGCGCGCGGCCGCGGCCGCGCTGCCGGCGTTGCGGTCGGGGTGGTACCGGAACGACTGCTCGTAGTACGCCGTCTTGATCTGCGCCGCCGTCGCCGTGGACGGGACCCCCAGCAACTCGTAGAGGTCGGAGCGCGGCCGCGGGGCTCCAGCTCCGCCCGTCCGCGCGGCGCGGGACGGCGGCGGGGCGCAGCCGGGCCGCGGAGCTGCGGGGAGGAGCCGCCGCAGCCGCCCGAGCACCACCGGCTCCATCGCGGCCTCAGCGCCCGGCCGCCGCCATGGGGGACGGGCGGCGCGGGAAAGTGACGTCACCCAGCAAGAGGCCCACCGCTCGCTACGTCACGCGGCGGCGAGGTCGACGGGCAGTGACGTCACGCAGGCGCAGCATGGCGGGCAGCGGCCGCCGGCCCGAGCACCGCGGGCCGCCCGAGCTGGTGAGCGGAGCACGGAGGGGAACCGGGCTCCTCTGGGGCCGCCCCGCCCGCGGGCCCCGGGCCTCACCGCCCCCGCCGCTCTCTCGTTACAGTTCTACGATGAGGCCGAGGCGCGGAAGTACACCCAGAAGTACGCCGGGACTGGCGCTGCGGGACCGGGCGCGGCCTTGCCGTGGGGCGGGGAGGGGTCTCCTCATGGGGCGGACATCGGGGGGACCCACCGGGGATGGGGGGTTGGTCCTGGATCCTGCCGGGAGTGGTGGGGCCCTGCCGTGAGGGACTGGGGCTCCGCCATGTGGCAGCGGCGGTGTGGGGGCAGTGGACGGGAGAGGGTCACATCCTGACGTGAGGCCAGGCGGTGCTCAGGCCTTGCCGTGAGATCAAATCCAGCAATGGGGGAGATGTCGCCGGAGCGTGGCCGCCCGTCGCCCACGCTCTGCCTTGGCCTCAGCTCCCGGGTGGTGGAGATCCAGTCGCAGATGTCAGAACGTGCTGTGGAGCTGCTGGGGCTGCCCGAGGACCGTCCGTGCCTGCTCCTGGACGTGGGGTGAGCGGGGCTCTGCCCGGGTCCGTGGCACACGGAGCATCCGGGGCTGGAGGGCTGCACAAGGCAGAGGGGCAGCCAGGTCCCACAGCACCCACAGTGTCTTTTGTGGGCTGAAGAAGAGGGACAGGCTGCTGTAAGGTTGGCTGTGTCTGGCCAGCAGCAGCCTCAGAGCAGCCCCGTGATCCCAGCACTTTTCCCCTTCCTCCCTCTAGCTGTGGCTCAGGGCTGAGTGGGGATTACATCTCTGAGGAGGGTCACTACTGGATTGGCATGGACATCAGCCCTGCCATGCTGGGTGAGTACAACCTGCCCTGAGGCCCTTAGGAGCCCCAAAGGTGGGAGCTGCTTGCCTGAGCTGTGCTCTGTTCTGTGCAGATGTGGCCGTGGAGAGGGAGGTGGAAGGAGACCTTCTCCTTGCAGATGTGGGTCATGGCATTCCCTTCAGGCCTGGCATGTTTGATGGCTGCATCAGGTGAGTCTGTGCACGGGGCTGAGCTCTCCTGTGCCCCACAGAACTGCACAGTGCATGTGGTGCACATCTGGTCAGTCACAGGTGACAGGGACTGGCCTTGCCTTGTCAGTCACTCTCTTTGCTCTGTGCAACTTGGCTCCATCACTTCAGGACAAAACTCCAAAATTCTGGATGGTAGAAACAGCTTGTGACAGCTGTTTCCCAAGTGATGCTTGTCCTTCTGTGCTGGTGAGCTAGGAATTTTGTTGGAGAAAATAAAGCTGGGGATGTTGTCAGGATGGCTGAGACCTGCACCAAGGAGGAGAATAACAAAGTATGTGGCATTGCTTAGGAAAGTCAGGCCTTGGGTCAAAGATTTGATGGTTGGTTTTGGGATGAAGGGGGCAGAAGGACATACCTGCTTAGAGAGCAGCTGGGAAGAAGCAGGGACTGTCCATTGCTGAGCCAAAAGCTCTGGTTTAGATTTCTCCTTGGGAAAACCTGGTTGGCTAGGGAAGGGACACAATTGAGCTCTCAAATGCTCATCAGGAACTGCAATGATTGGACTAGGAGTAACAGGTTCAGACTGAAAGGGGGAAAATTTAGGTGAGAGACACAGAAGAAATTCTTCCCTGTGAGGGTGGGGAGACCCTGGCACAGGGTGCCCAGAGCAGCTGTGGCTGCACCATCCCTGGAAGTGTCCAAGGCCAGGCTGGACAGGGCTTGGAGCAGCCTGGAATAGTGAGAGGTGTTCCTGCCCACAGCAGGGGCTGGAATAGGCTGAGCTTTAAGGTCCCTTCCAACCCAAACCCTTCTGTCATTCTATGATTTGAGCACTCAGACTAAAGGGGATGCTTGGTGATGCTTTTGTCCTTTAACATATGCACCTTGTTAAGTTTTGGCATAGTGAGTCTCCAGAGGGGTTTGTGTAACTGCAAAACAGAAGGCAAAGCAACACAGAGGAAATTAAGTCATTTCCCTGAGGCCCAGCACATGCCTAGTGCAGGAATTCAGCTCAGAGGGAGGTGGCAAGCTCTGTGAAAGAACCAATGACTCAGTGTCCTGGGGGTCTTATTTTCCTTCTCAGTATTTCTGCAGTGCAGTGGCTCTGTAACGCTGACAAGAAATCACACAGCCCCCCAAAACGCCTGTACAGATTCTTCTCCACTCTTTACACTGCCCTGGTAAGTGCCACCCTCTGCCAGCCAGGTCCCTGCTGCTCTTACATCTTTGCTGGGGCTTTTTAGCAAGATATTTCAAGTCAGGTTGCTTTAAGTAAATGCTGCTCTGAAGGACTGGCAGGAGCACCCACTGCCTCCCTTCTTGCCTGGTGCTGCTTCTCATCAAGGTTGACTTGATGGTCTTGGTTGTCTTCTCCAAACTTAACAATTCCATGATTCTGTGATACCTGGTGCTCCCCCTGTGTCTCCCTGGCTCTGTGGGCTGAGCAGCTCTCCTGGGAGCCTTGTCCTGGAGATTTTGGGGAGGAGGGAGCTGGTGGCTGGGCTGGGCTGACCCAGAGGGGTTGCCTGCACTGAGACAGGTGTGTGATCAGCTTTGTTTCCTGCAGGCCCGAGGATCCCGTGCCGTGCTGCAGCTGTACCCCGAGAACTCAGAGCAGGTACAGCCCATCAGTCAGTCAGGAAGGGGTACAGGCAGAGAAATCATACACTGTTTGGGGCTCGTTGTGTTCTTCCACATCAACTCTGTGTCTCTGTCCTGCCTGCCACTTCTGAAGCTCTTCAAGAGCCCAAAGAAATAACCCATAAGGAGGGTGCCTTGTGCAATTTCTGTTGTTTCATAGATTGTCCTGGGCTGAGCCTTAAAATTAAAGTGGTGGGACAGGATGTGAATGTGGGTTTGAAGACTGGCTGTAGTCATCAGCACTGCACATTAACTCAGGCCTGGAAAATCCAGTATCTTTCTCCTAGAGAGTCTTCTGTGCCAGCTGACCCAGGCTAGACTGAGAAGCAGGGAGAACCACCAAAGGCAGGGAATTGGTGTCTGGGTGGTGCTGCAGAACCAGGAGATAGGTGCAGGGCTTAGCAGGAGGAGGAGGAATCTGTCTTGGGAATGCCCAGTCAGGTTGTCCTCCCAGAGTTCTCTTGGGCTTTCCTGGGGGATGACTGCTAATTAACTTTGTGCCTGCTGCTTTTCCCAGCTGGAGCTCATCACAGCCCAGGCCATGAGAGCTGGATTTACAGGGGGAATGGTGGTTGATTACCCCAACAGTGCCAAAGCCAAGAAGTGAGTTCTGGATCTCTGTGTGTGTTTGGGGTGAGGCCTGGGTTTCGTGGTGATTTTTTTTTTCCCTGAGTTGTTCTCTCTCCCATTATACAGTCCTGGACGGAGGTTAAAGCTTAGATCTGACTGTGTCATAAACCATCTCAGTCTTGCCTGGGAACTGAGGCTCACATGCTGAATCCCACATTCATGCCCCTTATTCTTGTTCTTTCAGGTTCTTCCTCTGTCTCTTTGTTGGGACATCTGGCACATTACCAAAGGTGAGGGCCTCCATGAGGCAGCAGAGCTGCTGTTCTGGCTGCTGGGTGATGTGGAAGGGCTGTAGGCAGTGTGGGAGCTCTGTGAGTGCAGATGTGACTTCATTTATACATTTTCTGCAATCACCAAGCCCTGCTCTCATATAATCAGACTGGTTTGGGTTGGAAGGGACCTTAAAGCTCATCTTGTTCCAACCCCCTGCCATGGGCAGGGACACCTTCCACTATCCCAGGTTGCTCCAAGCCCTGTCCAGCCTGGGCTTGAAAACTTCCAGGGATGGTGCAGCCACAGCTTCTCTGGGAACCTGTGCCAGGGCCTCCCCACCCTCACAGGGGAGAATTTCTTCCGATATCCAATCTAACCCTTCCCCCTTTAAAGCTGTTTTTCTGACATGTTTTTCTTTGCCATGATTTCTGGAAGACCAGTTTGTTCCTGCTCTGGTCCTTCCTCTTGCAGATCCCTGCATTCCCCTTAGTTTTGATGGGCTAATAGCTGTGCCTGGTCCAGAGGGGAACACAACTTGCCAATTTGTGGAACTTCCCAATTTTGCTTTCCAGGGCCTTGGTACCGAGTGTGCCAATGAAGAGCTGCACCAGGCAAAGTTCACCAATGAGAGGTATCATGTGGGGGTGAGGCTGCAGCCTCAGCAAGGAGTGGGGGGCTTTGAGGGCTGAGTTTTACTGGGGACCACACTGCTGCTGTGTGAGATGCAATGGGAGGGGAAGGACAGGGAGGACTCATAGCAGCCCAGGAGAGAACTGCTTTATCTTCCCAAGGGCCCGGACACAGGGAACTAGTTAGTTCCCAGGGCTCTTCCATGGGGCTGTAGGTGCTTACCCTAGAGCTGTAGCTGAGCAGTCAATCAGATGTGCTTTCTGTCCAGCACTGTGGTGTGGGAGAGGGAATGTTTACAGGGCTCATGATGGAGCCATGGAGGCAGGCTACTGTGCCTGAATCCTGGCATTCCCTGTTTCTTCCTGTCCAGGTCTTTGCTCAGCTATGCTTAGCTGGGGCCTGGGGGTTTCTGCTGCTGGCCAAGTCTCTTTCCACAGCAGTGGTGCAGGGAGGAACCCCTTTTGCAGCCAGTGGGAGAGACAAAACAAAAACCAGAGGAAAGTTGTCGTGGCTGCCAAGAGCTTGTGGCTGCCATGTTTTCCTGCCTCTTACATTGCTGTTCTCTGCTCACTTAGTCTAAGGGGTACCTGGTCTGGGAGGGCAATAGCAGAGCTGGGAACTTTGTAGGAAGCCTGACTTTGTCTGCCTTGTTTGGAGTAAAGCAGACAAGGGGAAGGTGGTTGTGCATGAGCCCATAATCCCCTGAGATCCCAAGTGCAGCATGCTGCTGTGTGACACAGGGTATGGCATGGTATGTGCTGGACTGCTGGAGTTCATAGGTCAGGATCCCTCAGCTCTGAGCCAGGGCTGCGATCACCCTCCTCCTCCAGTGTGTCTGGAGTTTGGCCACCTGCCCCAGTGCTGGCTGAGCCTTTTGCCCAGGGCTGGTGGGAGGGCAGTTCACTATTTTGTGACCCAGTTCTGGGTCACAATCCTCTAGGGCAGAGAAATGTGCCCCCACACCTCAGTTCCTCTCCAGCTGCTGTCCACTTTCCCCACAGGACACGGTTCAGAAACGTCAAGGGCAAGTCTGTGAAGAAAAGCCGGGACTGGATCCTGGAGAAGAAGGAGCGTAGACGACGCCAGGGCAAGTGAGTTCAGCTGAGTCCTGCCTCAGAGGCTGGGCTGGCCTGTCCAAACTGCTGCCACAAAGCTGCTCCCTTCCCCTCCCGAAGTGACCTGCAGGTGGTGCTGAGCTGTTCCTTGCCTTTCCCACAGGGAGGTGAGACCAGACACGAAATACACAGGTCGGAAGCGCCGTCCTCACTTCTGAATTGCTCTGGACACTGCTGGCACGGAAGGTGGCACGTGGGTGCCTCCAGAGAGCCTCCTGTGGATGGCACAGATGGCACCCCGTGCCTAGGGACTTGCTGGGACTGGTCATTATGACTCTTAAAGATACAGACTGGCTCAGGTACTGCCAAACAGCAAAGCTTCCAGCCCTGTTTCCCTGGTGAAGGTGCAGACAGTGCTCTGGCCACTTGGGTGCCATCACTTACCTTCCAAAGTGCAGTGAGCCAGCTGAGCTCCAGGTAAGCCAGGGCATGATACCCAGTTCCTCACTAAAGAGTCAAAGAGTTGGAGTGTTTGCTGGTCTCCTGTGTCCTGCCCTTGGTGCTGGGAGTACTGAGGTGGGAATATGGTACCTCCTTCCCTGCCAGCATCCTCTCTGCCTGCAGAGGATCCACATTGTCAAGGTGTAGATCCGTGAGGACAAAGTTGCTCCTGGCACAAGTGTTAGTCCACAAGCCATTTATTCCTGTCATTGCTTGACACCAAACCCACCCTGTTTGCTTTAGTGCTTCCAGGGTGCTGGGGCTGACTGATCCCCCATCACCTCATCCCTTCCCTTGAAACAAGGAGAGGTGCCACCCAGACCTTTACAGTTACAAATGTTTATTCTACATAAAAATTCCACAAAATGGGAAGCTGTTTTGCACCCAAAGCCTTGGGAGAAGAAAGGAATATGCTAGCAGGGAGGGAAAGAGGGAAGAGGAGAAGAGAGGCAACATAGAGTGTCATCCAGCCCAGTGAGACAGAGCAAGCCAGGGTCAAGATCCACATAGAAAACAAGGACACTTAGCTCACAGTACAGCAACAGTAGAACTCCACGGGGGGCTCGGAAAGCCTTCAAGTACATTAATTACAAAAAAAACCCAATCCCCAGTTCAAGTGCAAGCTGTGCGTGCCCCACACTGCTCATGGAATACTGCATCGACACGCTCCCGGCATGGGGAGGGCGGGTGGCACTTGGAACAGAGGTGGTGGAACCCAAAGGACAAGCGGGTGCAGGTCGGGGGCTGGAAAGAAAAGGTGAAACATCTTCCCAAAGCACAACCACACTCGGTGATTTGGTCTGTACATGCAACGACAGGTAGGTGAAAAGGAACTCAATGGGGCTTCCCGTAGTGCAGGGGTAATTATTGCACCAAAACACCCTCCCCTCACAGCGAGGACAGTGTGAGCCTGCCTGTGGGGCAGCAGTGGCAGCCTGCTCCTTGTCTCCCTTGCCTTGGAGCCCAGCACTGCTGGTGCCCACAGGATCCCAGCAAAGTGCCAGCGACCCTGACTGGCCCCCTCCCACTCCTGCTGCTGTGGGGGCTGCTGGCAGTGGTGGTGCCAACAAGGAGCAAGGGCCAAGAATCCCCCCCACCCCGGTGCAGTTCCTGGCTTTGTGCCTTGACAGGGGTGCCACAGCCCTGATGTCAGGTGAGCTTGTGCCACTAAAGCCGCTGCCTGGAAGAAAAAAAAGTCACCTTGTGCTAGCAGTGGGCATGGCTGCAGGGCACGAGCATGGCTGCTGGGCAGGAGCCTGGGAGGAGGGTTTTCCTGCCTGTCCAGTGTTATTGCTTCCTGGAGGGGCCCTGGGGCTCTTGCTGGCCTGGCAGAGAGCTGCTGAGGGACAGAAGCATGGTCACTCCTTTTTCCTGCAGCCACACATGTCCTCCTGGAGCAGAGACCCTGCCCTTGCCTGCCTCCTACCCCTGCCTGCATGGTCCTGGTGCCCCAAGCCCTTCAGTGCACACAGGCTGCAGTGCTGGAGCTCACATCAGTTGGTGCAGGACTGTGAAAGAAGGGGGCTCTGGTCTGGGATGTTCCCATGGCTGCACCCTGAGGGGCTTGGACTGGGCAGTGTGGGGAACCAGGCTGGATCCACTTCCCAAGGGCAGCTGCATGCAACAAAGGGCTGTACGGGGGGGACCTCGGGTAACAGTGGCAGAGAAGAAGCCTTGTCAGGGCTGCTGCTGGACAGGGCTGGCCCTGGGGTGGCAGCACTCTGTGCCTGCAGCCACTACCTTTCTCCTGTACCCAGGGGCACCACACACAGCCAGTGCCTGAGTCACAGCACCCTGCCAGCTTGTGGAGCAGCCTTGCTCTGGTGCTGGTGGGAGCTCGGAGGTGACGCTGCCTGAGGCTGGAATTACTGGCTGCCATCAAGTGTCCCTTTTTTTGCTACCAGCACCTGACAGCCAGCCCCTGTCCCAGTGTGGCAGTGAGCCTAGCCTACCATGGGACTCCTCTGTGGTGCTTCGGCATGTGCACAGGCCAGCCAGAGCCCTGGGGTCTGCAGAGGAAGGTGAGGGCAGAGCCCTGTCCCTAGCCTGAGGGAAACAGGCAATGGCAGTACTGGACCTCTCTGAGCTGCCAGTGGGCTTGGACTCCACAGCAGCTGCATCTGGGTCATGGGCACGGCACAGGGCCCCACTGAGAGCAGGTGCCTCACTGGTGGCTGGGCAGGAGGGCACGGTGCCAGGAGCAGCAGGGTGCCAGGAGGTGGCAAACAGGCAGTCAGGCACTGGCCTGTTCAGAACCAGACTGGATACAGGAGGAAGGCTGCTACTCCTCACTTGCAGGGGGCTGGATACAGCAAGGGCTGCTCCTGGGACCACAACAGGAGAAAGCCCAACTGCTTCTAACCCCCAGCCATGGGTATGAAAAAGCAAGGCTGGAGCAGCCCTGCTTGCAGACGAGTGCTGCCCAGGGCTGTGGACATCAGCAACAGCCCTAAACCCTGATGGACAGAGTCCAGGCCTGTGGGCAAGAGGAACCAGGACCACCGTGTACCACGGCTGAGGGCACTGTGATGAGGCTGTGGTGCAGGATGAGCAGCCAGTGAAATTCACTGGCCTTAGACTATCTGTGCCATCCTGCCGTGTCAGGCCAGCATCCTGGAGCAGCACTGGCCCCCACATGCCCTATTCCTGTCCCCAGGCAACTGTGATGGCCCCAAGCAGCAACTCCTTATTCCACACTGCTCCATCAAGCACCCACCACGTGCAGTGGCACATCCAGCCTTTGGCACCCTACTGGGGTGAGGGCTCTCATAGGGAGGGGACAGCCCTGCCACTGAGGAGTGGCAGGGATGGAGCCCCAGAGCCAGACACAGTCACTGGCCAGGCAGGGCTGGGCAGAGCACACCCCTGGGGAAGGGCCCCGAAGAGAAGCAGCCCAAGGGAAGGTGTTTGCAAGCACAGATGCGGCTGACAGACATGAGAGTTGGAGGTGACGGGCAAGCTGGGAGGTTGGCTGGGCACCGTGCTCCCAAGGACCCCTAACACCCATCATCCGTCCCTCCTCCTCAGCTGTCACTAACACAGACTGCCCACCACAGGATGAGCAGCAGTGCCCAAGGGCACCTCTGTCCCCCCACCCGGTCCCAGCCAGCCACCCAGCCCGGAGCAGTGATGAGAGCTCGGGTTTCCCCCCCAGGGTCCCCCTTGCGCCCATCACCATCGCCTGCCCCCCGCCTGCGCCCCGGGGCTGGAGCTCCCTCCACACAGACGCACCGCACCGCACACACAGCGTCACAAACAACCATGCATTAGAAACTGAAATGCTGCTGGGAGGCTCCGGGGCTGCGTGGGTTGCTCCGGTGTGGCTGCAGCCCCATGGCACGCGCGGCTCCATCCATCGCACACAAACAGTCCTGTGGGGTGAAGTCTAGCCGAAAATGCCGCCGAAGGTGGAGGCGATGACGATGCCCAGGATCACACAGCAGATTATGATCATGATCTTCTTCTGCTCGGGTGTCCCAGCAGCGTAAGGAGAGAGGGGAGAGGGGATGGTGAAGATGGACCCAGGAGTTTGGAACAGCAGTCTGTCCTGTTCCCCTTGGCCCATGGTGGGCTCTGAGTAGCACCATGGAAGCCAGAAGGGCTCTGGCAGTCCTGGGCAGGGAGGGACACCCCTGGTTCTGCTTCTGCATTGGGTTGGCAGAGCTGAGCTGGTGACCCTCAGGTCCTCAACCTGATACAGGACCAGGTGTTTGGAGCAGGACAGACAGCTGGCACTGTGTTCAGGGTCTGAGCTGAGCCATGACCTTTCCCTATTTTTTTTTGCAAGGGATGTGGCTCTCACAGCATGCCTGGTCCAGGGGTCCACCAAGGTCCCTTTACCTCCCCCCAAGCAGCACCCCTGCCCTATGGCTCATTGTCTGCTTTCACACAGTCTGTGCTGGGAGCTCTGCCTCATCTGTGCAACCCTCAGGACTGGGCTGCTCCCAGTGGTGGGGGGTAATGTGGCCCCTGGGCATGTGCAAAGCTGTGCCAGGCTGCCTGGAGCAGGCAAGGTGCCATCCCTGTGCCTGGGATGGAGGTGTCAGCAGTGCAGGCAGGGGGGCAGAGCCGTAACTCACCCGTCTGGCTTTGCTCTGGTACTTCACGGCTTTTTTGGTGTCGGACACAGCCCGCTCCACGTAGTCCACCGAGTGCTCCACGTTGTACTCGATGCGGTCAATCATCTCTCCCTGCAGGAGGAGGACACAGCCCACGCGCCCACGCGCATGCAGACCTGAGCTCCTTCCTGCTCTGCTGCTCCCTGGCTCCGGGTGGATGCTCCCCTGCCCAGCAGCCCTGCATAGAGAGATGCACTATCAGCTGCCTGTGGGCACTGGATGTTTCCTGGGGTGCGAGGTCTGGACTGCATGCCCCATCCCAAAGGATCTCTGTGCACATCCCAACAGTGAGACAAGCAAGGGTGAGGAATAAAGGAGTTCCCAGCCCAGTCCTGGTCCTGACGTGTCCAATATCTCAGGTGACATCAAAGCCACAAGAGGATCTACACCAGCACCACACCACATGCTGCTGGAACAGGAGGCATGGCAGAGAGCAAGGCAGCACCAGTAGCACCATGAGGGATGCTCAGGAAAACATGCACGTGCAGGGACCAGGGACCACTGCTCCAATCCACACAAGCACTGCACCCAAGGCAGGAGGGTCCTGAACAAGGCCAGCCAGGATTGCAGAGCCCTGGAGGGACCCCTGCCCCTGCTGCAGAGGTAGGTTGGGAGCGGGAGCTCCTGTGGGTGTGGGGACATGGATTGGGATGAGCTCTTCCAGCCTTGTTCACCTCCTTTGGCCCCATCCTGACTGGTAGGGAAACAGCCAAGTCCTGCAGCAGCTGGACAGGGTTGGCAGGAGTGGGAGGTTTGAAGCCCGGTGTCCTCCTGCGTGACATAGGATGAATTGAGCCACAGAGCGAGCAACTGCAACGCCCATGTCTCAACCTAATGCTGGAGAGCACAGGAAGGACAAACCTTGGAGCCCAGGGGTGCTGAGCACTGAGCCGCACCAACTGCTCCCTGTCTTGCATAAAACTGCTGCTGCTTCTTCCTACCTGTGCCATGCCTGGGGCAGAGCAGAGCTGCCAGCCCTGCTGCCTGCCTGGGACCCCTCTATTCCCAGTGCCAGCAGCTCCAAGCTTCTCACCCACAGGACAAGGGTGCTGGCACTGTCCAGCCCTTAGAGTGGGGCATGGAATCATGAATTCCCCACAAATGACCCCCACTGCAGACAGGGCAGGCCACCAACACCACCATGCCCTGGTGACCCTTGCTGTCCTGGCCATCCCAGCGCCACCACGCGAGCAGCAGCCATGCAGGAGCAGCCATGCAGAGCAGAGCATGCAACACCACGGGGCTTGGCCAGTGGGCCTTTACCTGCCAGTGTCGTCTCCTCGGGCCATGGCAGCATGGCGGGCAAGAAGGGGGGTGAGCAAAGACACAGGGGCACGTGCCTGGCTGAAGGGACTGGTGCCATGGGCTGGCAGCTCAGCCCAGGGGGCACCCTGAGCTCACCCATCTGGGCCTGGTGCTCCAGGGAAGATGAAGAAATCTCCCCCTGCATGGCAGCCACCCACTGCCCTCCTTCTGAGCCGCTCACTGAACCTCCCCCACCCCACACACAGCACCCCAGCTCTGGGGTGCCAGGCGGGTGGCTCCAGTCCTGGGCAGCCCAGCTCAGCCCCACTGGAAGCCATGCTGGTCCTAGATGTGGTTTTTCCTCTCAGCACCCACCCAGGCAGGGGAGACTGTCCTCCAGCCTCCCCACCCACCACAGGGAGCCCCATCACCCTCCAACCCCTTCAGGTGAGCCCCTGGGCTGCACCATTTCCCCACCTGGCTCTCCACCAACATGGCCATGTCCATGAACATGTCATGCAGCTCTCGGATGCTGTTCTCCAGTTTGATGATCTCACTGTGCCGTGTCTCAATCTCGTTCAGCGCCTGCTTGGTGATGTTTGAATCCATGATGATCTGCAGAGAAAAGAAGGCCACTGAGCACCAAGCTCAGACCCAGCTCCAATGCTGGGACTGGGGGCATCAAGAGAAGGATGAGCAGGAGCTACAGAGCCCTTCCACCCACCCCAAGCCAGGTAGTTTGCAGCAGGATGCTGGGATTCAGACTGCTCCAGCAGCATCCTCAGGCAGACCCGAGCCCCTTGGCCTGGCTCCTGCACAGGCTGTGTTCATTACCCCATACTGAGGCCACTGTGGCAGCACATCCCCATCCCCTGGGCTGAGGGGGCTGGCTCAGCTGCAGCTTGTGGCACTGCTTACCCCAGAGGAGAAGATGGCCGGGTTGCCGCTCTCCAGCATGTCCTCCAGCTCCTCGCTGGTGGTGGTCCTGCCAGCTGCAACCACAAAACAGAGGTCAGCCCAGAGCCCCCTGTCCCCACCACAGCTCTCACAGCCCCACCACAGGGCTCCGCTGGCTCCATGGTATTTTTCCCATGAGTGGAACAGAGCAAAGCTTCAGCCCCAAGAGCAGACAGGGCAGTTTGAGGGGCTGCCTTCTCACAGCCTGGCTCAGACATCCCTCATTTTAAGCGCATCAAGCTGCCAGCTTGCTCAGCTCACACAGGAATGCCCACCTGTCCCTCCTGGATACACCAACCATTCCTGTGGGGCACGGAGCAGAGCTAAGGGACCAGCAGCCATGAGCATCCATGGTGTCTGTAAAGGAGGAGGGCTGGGGAAGAAGCCACAAGCAGGTATGTTCTTGACAAACCCTGTCCCAGCCAGTTCAACACCATGAGGATTCTGGGCTCAGCTGGACTGCCCAAGTTTTGGCCCAGCTGCTGTGAGACAGACAGAAGCCAGGCTCTTCCCCCTGTGGCAAAACCTTCCATATCTCTGGGGACCTTCAGCCCCATGGTTCCTCTAAAAACAAATCACCCACACCATGGTTTCTTTCCTTCCCTTCCCCACCCCATACAGCGGGGAGAGATGCTGATCACTCCACAGGTGGCACTGATCCCTGCATTCATTAACTGCAGTGTATTTCTTGGGCTAGCAGCCATGTGGGACACATGAAATCACAGCCAAGCAGATGGAGATGCTGGGCAGGGCACTGGGGCTCCTCAGTGGGATGGGGAGGGTGAGCAGGTCACCTGAGAAAGGGCAAGTGACACCCCACCAGTGCAAGCAGGGCAGTCAAGCAGGAACAGCTAATGAAGTGACTCCACCAAGCTTGATGAAACCAAAACCTGCAGAGCAGGGCTGGGGTCTGTAGATGTTCCCCTGTGACATGCTGCCTGCAGCCAGTGGTACTGAAAAGGACAACAGCATCCTTCAGGATGAGTCTCAGAGTTGGGGAAATGGAGCAGAGTGGAGCACAGCTCTCAGATGTGTGGGCAGAGGTTGGAGTTCTGTGTGAGGCTGCTCTAGACAACTACAACCTGGTAGTGACCCCAAAGCCCTGAGAACCTGCTGTTTTGAGTTACAAAACAACCTGAGGGGGTTTACAGATGCATGTGAGGCTGGAGCTTTGCCACCTGTGTACTCACAGATCTCAGGGTCAATCAAGGTCCCCAAGGTCCCTTCCTTCCCCAGCTCTGAGAAGGGTCCACAGCCCATTTCCAGACACTGTTACATGTCTTAGAGTGACAGAGCATCACCCCCACCAAGGATGACCCATGACACCCCCTGCCAGCTTTTCTTGCCTGGTGGCTCCTCGCTCTGACTGACACTGCCCTGCTCCCAGAAAGGGAGAACAAGGGACCAAGCACCACAGATTCACAAACCCTCCTGTTGATGTGCCCAGCTCTGAGCCGTCACTGGCGCAGTGATAAGGAGCATGCCAGGTGCTGTCCATTGCTCTGCCAAATGCCAGCCCTCAAGGCAGCCCTGAAGGAAAGGCAGAGTGGGATCAGCTCCAGGAGATGCCACGTCTCTCCTGGGCAGAAGTGGGATGGGATGTGGGATACACGTCCTCATCCTGTCCTTGCTGCCTCGTTCCCCTAATGCAGAGCACAGAGCTGGTACAAGCTGTGTCAAAGGTGAGGGATGACAGCAAAGGCATTGCATGGAATAACACCTGGCAGGCAGTGCTGGCCTGGCCAAGGGCCACAGCTGCTCAGGAAGAACTTGCTTTAATGCTGAGCCAAAGCTTGAGGCATGGAGGCTGCATCTCACCCATGCTGCCCAGCTCAGTACCTGCCAAACAACCAACCTGCAGGACCTCAGAGGACTTCCCAGAAAGGCCACTGCCTCCTAACCAGGCTTCATGGTTTGGCTTCCTGCTCTGTCATTAGCTCCTCCACAGCAGTAAAATCAGTTCAAAGTGTCCTGGGCACCTTCCTGATGTGCTGCTCACATTCCCACAGGGCCATGGCAAAGCCAAAAATGGGAGTGAAAGGATGGAGCTACTGCAAGGTAGCACCAAGGGAGAAGAGCCTGGGGGAAAACTCCTGCCCTGAAATTTGGTGAAACACTGGAAAATCCTGAGAATTGGACCTGTGCCTCCCCAGAGAGCTCCAGAGTACATCTGCCTCTTGGCATCTCCAGCAATTAAGGTTTCTTAGGGAGAAGCTCTTCCAAATGAGACAAGAAGCCCAGGGCATGGAGGAAGCTGGAGAAGCAACTTCTGCCCTAAGCTGGCAGGAAGAGAACAGTGAGACACAGTGCCCAGGTCCCACCACTGCAGAGCCATTGGAAACTCTGGGACAGACAAACATGAAGCCACTGAGGGACTTCCCACCTCAAGGCACAGTCCTTGGCCCTGTAATGCCTAGCTGGACAGACTGACCACCCCCGGACCAGCTCCCAGGGCATGGGGCAGGAGCAACCCTGTCAGAGTGTGGGGGGACCTCCCAGGGAAGCCTCTGGTGCCACAGCTCAGTCCCACAGCCCAGCTGACACTGGATGCCAGTTTGTCCAATTCTGCATGCAGATGGTTTATAAATAGGGAAGGTAGCTCGGGGCTGAAGGAGTCCAATATGCCATGGCCAAACAAGGGCTCAGCTGGGCTCTGCAGGCTGGCAGCATCCCCTGGGCTGGCAGCATCCCTCTTCCCCACAGCAGGGCTGCACAAGCACCTGCAGAGCCACAGCTGGGGCTCACACTGGACATGGTGAGGACAAGGCACTTTTCCAAGGCTGGGATCCTCTGCCTGGAGCTGGCTTTTAAGCTCTTTTTAGACACAAATCCATACAATTCATGGAGAGATGGAGAACGCTGTCCTGTCCACCTGCATGTGAGGTAACAGATATGAGTGACTGGCCCACTTGGCGGTCACCCAACTCAGACAGGTCTGGCACTGCCCATGCTGGTATCAGGATGAGAAGGATTCAACTGTACCTATGTTATTCAGAAGGATATAAACCCCTGCTCAGCATATCACAAAGTGCCACCCACCTCCTTGTCCCTCAGCATCTGCACTCAAGATAAAGCCCATGGTCATTCCTGAGATGAAAGTGCCACAGGAATCCTAAATAAGCTCTTGGGTGGCCCAGATGAGCTCCCAGGGCCAGAGCAGACTCTCTTGCTCAGGGTGGGATGCACCCACAGCTCACTGTCCTGCACTCCAGTTCACCTGGTCTGGCACAGCAGGGCCTGATGAAATCTCTAGTGTGCTCAGATACAGAAGATACCTTCTTTATGTCTCCTTGGTTTTGCACATAACAAAACTGTCCCTAAAAACAAGCAGCATCTGTGCAGCATCTCCATAGCTTCAGCTGCACACCCACCACAGTGAGCAGCTCCTCCAAGCTCCAAATCTAATTTCTCTGGGAGCAAAACCTAAATACACTTCATCCCCTCAGAGAAGGTCCTGGGTGGGCAGTGTGGTGCTGATGGTTACTGAGGCACAACCTCTGGCACACACACAGACACAGCAGTGCCTACACAAGGAGATGGGAACAGATGCTGAGAGGGATGTGGGGAGCCCCAGGAGGTGGCTACAGCCTGGGGCAGTGACTCTACATCACCAACTCTGCCGCTGTCCTACTTGCAGAGCCAGATGTGGTAAGGATGGAGAAACTTGCTGGGTGCTGGGGAGCCCACCCAGAGCAGCTGACAAGTTCCTGCTCTCACACTCTGAAAACCCAAGTGATTCACTGGCTTTGCTGTCAGAGCTCCCAGCACTTTCTATCTTTGGACTCCCCAGCAGGAAAGGAGAGCTGAGGATGCTGTGGAGATCTGTGCACTTGCCACATCCCAGCTGAGCTCTGTTCTAAGGAGCCTGTGCAGGAGCCCCTGGAGCAGCTGGGGCTGAAGGCTCTGCCTGGGACACCCCAGGCCAAGCAGAGCCCCTGTCCTGGTAAAAGACCCTTAAGCTGTTCCTTTTGATGAGTCTTTTTGCCAGGAAGTATTTTCCACTGTCCTGATTGGGGAATCCAGCTTTGGCAAAGGGCTGTGCAGAGGACTATGTCCCTTCCTATCCCACCTCTGCATGTCTTCTGTAGCAATGAGAAATGCACTCGTCTCCCACACTCCTCCACACCTCCATCCTGAAGGGAACAACAGTCCCTTGCTATCAGGAACTGGGACACTTCCCCTACACCACACATTGCTCCATGGGGACCCCGAGCAGCCCTTTCCCAGTCCCATCAGACTCTGTCAGGCACTGACAATCTGGCATGATGGACAGAGCAGACAGAAGAATAACAATACATCTTCAGAATTTAAGGAGAGCAGCAGAGCCCTCCCAAAATCCAGTAGGAAAACAAGAGGAAGGTTTCTTTCAGGTCTGCATCCAGTCAAGGACGTGGCTGAGTCCTTCCAAATCTCCTCTCTCAGAGGGAGGCACAGGGATACCTTAAATTCCTGCTCACATGACAAGCCACTCCTCAGCTGTCAACTGCAAGGTGATGTTGGCTGATGGATGAGTCAGGCAGCTGGAGCAGTGACACATCCTGCTTTACAGCAAACTGGCAAGCTCTTGTTGAGCCCCGTGTCAGTCAGCCTCCCCATCCAGCCCTGTTAGTATTAGACATCAGAAATACTAATCTGAACAAAGATTAAGGCTTGCACAGCTGTGTCTCCTTCCAGCCCTCCACAGAAATTCTCACACCCCACAGCACCCAGATTCTCAGAGTAATGAAGCACATTCCCACAGGTGACCACCAAGGACACCAGATTGACTCACGGATCTCTTGTCATTATTCACAGTCAGTTGTTGGAGGAAAGGAAAAACATCAGTTTGGTTGTTAGGAAAAAAAAAGGACTAAGTTCAGAGCCTCCCATTCTGAACACAAATCCCACAACCTGTCTGACAGTGAGATTATTTGCAAAAATCTCCTTTAATCTCTGCATGCCCTGACGTCCCCCTCGATTATTCCCCTAATTACATGGTTCCTCTTTTCTGGGGGATAACCCCATTGCTCTAAACTATCCAAGTTTCACTAACTGCCCAGAAGAACCATAAGAAGAGTGTTTTTATAGACAGGCAGGACTTGACTTCTTCTAAGTGATGGGCTCTGGATGACTCAGAGATCTTAGTGCCACAGTGGTGTCACCTGGGTGAGGTGTCACCAGCCTCAGAGGTGTCACCCTTGGCCACAACATAAAGGCTGCTAAGAGAGGTGCCTGAGGCAGCACTGAGGTTCCTGCTCTTCCTGTGTAAGAGAGACCACCAGGAACAGGGAGTGCTCCCATCTCAAGAATTCCCTTCTCTGTTGGCATGTTTAGCTCAGCTCATCCACGAAGAAGAGCACCCTGAGGAATGACAAATACACACAGGAATCATGAATTCCCACAAGCTTCTTTGAATTAAAAATTAGCTGCAAACACAGAATAAATTCCTCTCCTTGTGATCCCTGTGCTCTCTCTGCAGCATTTTGGGATGTACTTTGCTGGATGCACTCTGCCACTGAAGCTCAAGGTACCAGCCCATGTTCATGTCCCACAGAAACTGTGTTCCAGTCACTCCCACGGCTCCTGCGCATCCCGGGTTTTCCTGGGAAGCTCTGCCCAGCCGTGGGAGCAGCTCTGATCCACTGGGAGCCAGTACAGGATGTGTCCCCATGGCAGGCACAGCACAGCTGTGCTCCCACTGCAGGTTTACTCACTGATCTCCAGCTGCCTCTGGATCCTGCCCTTGCAGCGCTCCCGGTAGTCGGTCTGCGTGGCGTTGTACTCCGACATCACCTCCACGAACTTCCGTGACAGCGTGGAGTGCTGAGGGGGGAGAGAAGGGGAGAGGGAGATGAGAGTTCCATGAGAGGGAGAACCCTGCTACCCCTGTGTAGCCCTGGTTTCGTGCCCAAGATGTTTTGGTTTTCTGAAATTCCTTTCTCAGGGAATTTCCTGTAAACAGGAGAGATGTTTTGTAAACTGTACCTATGTTATTCATTCCTTTTCCAAGGAGGGACTGCTTGATGTCCCTCTGGTCTGAGCAATGTGAATGAAGAGGTTTTGCCTTTGTGTCACCAATTCAATTGGTCTGTGTAAAATAGTATAAAAGGGAGATACATCCCAAAAATAAAGGAGTCATTTTCAGCCTTCTGAAGCTCGGAGTCTGTGTCATTGTGGTGTAAAACAACATCACCCCTGCAGTGGGGAAGGCTCAGCCCTGAGCACCTCCTGTACCTCCAACCACCCCAAAAGCATTTCCAGCCCAAATGCTGCTCCAGAGAGTGTGACAGAGCACAAGGGGGCCAGGTGGCAGCAGGTGACACATCCCCAGGGGAGTGGACCAGAGGCACCCCTCATCCAGCCCTACCTAAGCACAGCCTCCAGCCCTGAGAAGACACCCTGGGAGGCTGGCAGCGCCCTCCTTGCACTACGTGTGCCTAGAGAGCCTGGAGGTGAGGCCACAGCAGTGCCCTGGGTTGAGCCCTGCCTGCCACTGCTGTGCTGCCAGGACCTGCCAGACCCTGCACAGGCCCGGGATGGACCCATGGGGATCACTCTGCAATACTGGGGACAACAGTACCCAGCCCTGCTCACAGGCACAATCACAGAATCATTAAGGATGGAAAAGACCTCCAAGATTATCATGTCACAGCTGTGACCAATCCCTACCTTGTCAACAAGGCCAGAGCACTGAGTGCCACATCCAGTCATTCCTTGCACACCTCCAGGGATGGGAGCTCCACCACTGCCCTGGGCTGCCCCTTCCAATGCCTGACCACCCTTTCAATGGAGAATTTCATCCTGATGCTCAACCTGAACCCCCACTGGCACAACTTCAGGCTGTTTCCTCTTGTCCTGTCCCTTGCTTGCGGGGAGCTGAGCCTGTCTCCCACTGGGCTGCACTCTCCTGTCAGGGAGTTGTAGAGAGTGAAAAGGTCCCCTTGAGCCTCCTTTTCTCAAAGCTGAGTTCCCCCAGCTCCCTCAGCTACTCCTCATCAGACTTGTGCTCCAGACCCTTCCTCAGCTCCATTCTCATCTCTGCACAGTCTCTGCACAGTGAGGGAACAGGGACTGTCAGACCCTGGTACCACCAGCACTCAGAACTGTTGGTGCTTGTACACCTGGAGCAGCCCCAGCCAGCACAGCCCTACCTCCAGGAGATGACACTGGAGACATCTCCAGGGCACGCTTGCACTGGCTCTGCAGCCATTCTAAGGCAGCAACAGCAGAGTGTTTATGGAGAGCCTCAGCTCATCTTCTCCCTCCTCCACCACAAACCCCACACCAACGCCCCTGGCAGCTCCAGCTCCATCCTCTGCTCGAGAGGTGCTGGCCCAAAGCAAGGTCAGAACAGCTCCCAAACATCTCAGCTCAAAATCCAGCAACAACGTGACATGCCATCCAAGCGACTCCTCTGCTGTTCCAAAATTGTTTTTCCTAAAATCCACTTCATTCTCATTCAGCTGAAAACTATCAACATATGTTGATCTGGAGCCAAATATAGCCTGAGCGCTGAGCGACACCCTTCCTGCTCACCAGCACACCATGCTACACCTCTTTTGCTTAAGAAGTTATTTAACTCAGTGTTTATTTTCTCAGATGTTATTTTATGTTCCCATGGGCATCCCACATGTCTACAATATGCATTTGATTTTTGAAAAACACACAGTTTTCTGTAAAATTGGCTGGAAAAAAGCATCTTAAATGGCTTTCAGACATTAAATAAACCTACCTGAATATTCACAGCAAATAAAAAGCATATCAAAATGTACCTTGTGATTGAACTCATTAAACAGAAAATATTAACTCAAGTTAGGAAAAGGATTTGTTTCACTCAGGTCTAGCAACTCTTCACTCCCCAAACATGGGCAAAGCAGCCCAAACTGGATTTCCAAACAGTTGATAAAAACTTCTGGGTATTCAGAGTGGGCTCTGAAATCCCCTAAAAGCACACACTGAAACTGGGGTCCTTGTCCTTCATGTAATTAACAGGATGATGTTGTTGAAGTGTTTATCCCATGGAGTAATACACAAAATTTATATCTATATATCAAATAGATACTTATATATGATACATGGAAAACAAAACCATGGAAAATACTGTCGAGACCTCTGGGAACTTGTATCATTGGTATTGTATCATTTCTGGACTGAGGATGCCCCAAGGAACTGTGACCCCAGGACCCCTCCCTGTACCTGCATCTGCTGCAGGCAGGTCCAGATCTGATGAGACTCTTCTGGCTGGAGATGACCATAGCAAAGCCAGAATATAAATCCATAATCTTCCTAGTTTACAACACATTAACAAGGGGGAATTGGCTCCTCATTTCTTCTTTTACTCAGTGTTTTGCTAATAGCAAATCCATACAAACTGGAGAAGGCACAAATACCTACAGGAACACCAAGCTTCAAGCATCAGGCATGTCTAAATCAGCTTTCCAGTCTGGCTCATCCCAAATCCCATTCAGAATGTGGGAAGGGAGGCAAGAACAGGCCAGGCTTTGGGAACACACAGCCACATTGCCCAGGAGGGGCTGGAACTGGTCACTGTCACTGCAGAAGGACAAAGGTGGTGGTCCCAGGTGGGGCACAGGACAAGTGAGGACAGGCTGAAAGAAGCAGGGTGTGGCCAGCTGAAGGTGACAAAGCTTAGAGAGATCCTTTTGTTACAATGACTCAGAGGGAGCAAAGAGAGAAGCTGGAGCAAAAGTCATCTTGGAAGTGCACAGGGGCAGAAGAGAGACAAAGCTGGGACATGGAATTCCGATAGTAAGGGGGGAAGAAATCTTCGTAAGAGTGGTAAAACACTGGGCCAGGGCCCAGAGGACCCTTGGTCTGTGGTGTCTCCATCCCTCTGGAGATTGGGAAGACACCACAGACACCTGCAGGAGCTCAGAGTCTGGGACCAGCCAGGCCAGAAGCCAAAGCTCCAAAGTGGAGCAGTGTCACGTTACTCACCTCAGGGCTCTGTGCCATGGCCCAGAGGCGCTCCCCTGCATCCAGGAAAATGCTCAGAAATGCCCAGATTGCAAGAAAACTTCACGCCTCTCTAACTGAAGGAGTTTTTCAGCCTGGAGAAGAGAAGGCTCTGTGGAGGCCTTGAAGTCACTTCCAGTGCTAAAGGGGTTCCCAGAGAGCTGGAGAGGGACTTTGGACAAGGGCCTGGTGTGAGAGCACAAGAGGGAATGGCTTCCCACTGCCAGAGGACAGCTTTGTGTCTCTAGGGTGGGCAGGACAGGGAATTGCTGGGGCATGGCAGAGCCAAAGCTTTGGAGAGGATGGCTGCCCCATAGCCTTGGGGTGAGCTGGGACAGCATCTCCCTGCTGGTGAAGGGCTGGAGGGTGCTGGGGTTCCAGCTGGGAGCTGCATCTGCAGAGCTGATCCATTATCATCACTGCCACTTCATTGGCAGCACTGGATCCATTGGCAGCATTGGATCCATTACCACTGTTGTCATCGCATTGGTGCCAGATATTGATCTGGCACCAACTGCAGATGGGAGAGCAGCTCCCTGAGTGGCTTCCCAGGCTGAGGAGGAGATAAAACACAAAAGCCAAAACTCCTCCAGCACCACTGCAGAGTATGGAGATATCAGGACTTTCTGTGTCTGTGAAACCCCCTGTGAGAGCCACAGATCTGCATCTGGATCCCACCCCAAGTGCTAAAGAGCAGCACTGGCTGCTCCCATTGCCTTTATGCCTTTAATGGTTTGCTAGAGCACATTCTTGGTTGCAGAGCAAGGCTCTGAGATGCCTTGTCTTCACCCACATCCAGAGGACAGATTCCAAGCTGGAGCAAAGGCTGAATCCCAGTGGGTGCTCTCTCACCAAAGCATCACCAGAAGGTAAAAATTACACAGCTCTGCATGGCTGGGCAGGAGGGCAGAGCTGCACACAGAGAAATCTGCTTCACAGACAAGCACAGGCCTCCTCTCCCAGCACTTCCTGGGATCTCTCAGCTGCCACTTCCAACTTTCCCCTTCCCGGTGCCCCAGAGCAGAGGCTCACCTGAGTTTTCCTTATCCGCAGGTCAGCTGATGACCTGTTCAGTCCTTCCTCTTGTTCGATACTCTGCTCAATGCCTGGTCAGGGGAGAAGGGAAAACACATTATTTTGTGCTGTTTGGAGAAAAAACACAGAATTATTAAGGTTGTAAGTGACCCCCAAGATCATCAAATCCAATCTTTGACCAATTACCTCAAGCCCATGAAACCCCATTGCCAAATGCCAAATACTCATTTTATGAACACTTCCAGGGATGGTGACTCCACCACTTTGCCAGAACGCCTGTTCCAGTGCTTAGCCAAAGGAAATGGACTGTGAAAGACTGGATCAAGGAGCAGCTGGTACTGGGCAGCTCCCAAATCCTGACTCCACCATTCAGCCTGGCAGCAAAGCCCTGTTTCATGACTGCAAAGCACCTGGTGCCTGGCCACTGGCTGTGATTTGGGGCTGAAAGGGCAACACTGTCACCCCCAGGCTGGCGAGCCAGGATTTCCACATAAAGTCAGTGTGGTGTTTAGGTCTGATTGCCAGTATTCAAACAAACTGAAGACCTGTTTCCACCAGAGAGGCAGGAGGAGGAAATCCAGAGCTGAAGTGTCTCTGCAAAATACCAAATCTCAAGACTCCTCCAGGAAACCTAAAAATAGCAGCTCCTCCAGCTGCCTGGACTAGCACAGGGAGTACCCACCACACCCACCAGGCATGATCCCGGCACTGTGCCGAGAGTCCATGCAGCAGTGCAGGGATCTGCCCCTTTAATGATGAAGATAACTGACATGAAGCCCTCCCTGCCCAACGCCTGTGAATCATGGCAGGGAGGAGCACTCATGTCCCACCGTGCTTCAGGCAGGGAGAGGTCATGGGGGTGCAGGGCAGGGGGGTGGCACAGAGCAGGACAATGCAATCCTGCCCCAGCCCTGGAAGTGTCCAAGGCCAGGTTAGACAGGGCTTGCAGCAACCTGGTGCAGTGAAAGGTGTCCCTCCCATGGCAGGGAGTAAAATGAGATTACCTTTGAGGCCTCTTCCAATTCAAACTGTGGGCCTGAGAGAATTTTAACCTGCTTAGCAGCTGCTAAAACTTCCCCAATGAAAAGTTTCTCAGGAAATCTTTTTCTCAAAACAATCTTGGTAAACAACTACCCTTTCTCAAAACAATCTTTGTCCAGCTGTGTTTGCTGTTTGTGTAGTTTAACCAAAAGCATTAAAGAGCTGTCATTCCTATTCACCAATCATGTTAAGTCTGTATCGGAACACTTTATAAAAGTAGTAAAAATTAGACAATAAAAAGCATTCTTTTTCTATACTTTTGCCTTCTGAATTATTTGGAGTCTTTCATGTCCAACAGCAACATTCAAACCATTCCATCATTCCAGGATTGTATGAAACCTCCTCCTCAAGGCCAGCTCAGGACATATTAATTCAAAGACTTAACTTCAGGGACTTACAAAACTTGGAAGAAAGCTCCCATCAGCAGGCTAGCCAGTGTGCAGAGACACACATCTCCACATAAACCACCCAGTGTGAGCTGGTGGCATCCCCAGGGTCTGGCTGAAGACCCCATTCCCAACACTGATGTCCCACAGCTCTCAGAGCCTGGCTGTCCCCAGCATCTTCCACTCTGGAGCAGGTCCCGCAAGCTCAGGACAGGGCAGGTTCCTCCTGCAGCAGAGGCTCCCCATTCCCTGGAGCAGCCCCCTCACCCTCCAGCACAGCTCAGCATATTTCATCAGTGACTGGGCTTCCTCCACACTCATCACAAACCACTCCCCATTCCCAAGGAATGGTATTGGCAAACACTGGGCATTTCTGATAATTAGTGGAATCACATTTTCCCAAGAAGCTAGTAATTAGAATTAGCCCCTGCATGAGTAATGTCTGGCCTCAAGAAGTCAGTTTGTTGTCAGCAGATGTTGTTTTTGATCAGTCCTGACTGTTTTCTGTCATTGATCTTGCTGGCCACGAGGCGATTTGGGACAAAGCACAAGGACTAGTTATCTGCTGCTCCAGGTAAATATGATAGCAGAGAGGCTTTTCTGGAAGCAGGAAACAGGACCTTGTCCTGCAATCCTTCAGGCTTTCAAAGTCCCTTACAAAACACTTATGGAAAAGGAGTTCTGTTTTCTTAAGGCCAAACCCTATCACCAGGGATCCCAATGAGTCCAGGGCCATAGGAATGGATGCCTCTGACTATGGAATAGATTATAATAGAGAAATAATAGATGATAGGTGGCCCCTGGCTCTCCTTCCTGGCTCTAGTTGAGATCATGAGTTAGGAGGACAAAGGGAGCATGAGAACAACAGAGGTACAGGTCTCCTGGCCCACACATGGAACATGTCCACACCAGTAGTGACCTACCTAATAAAGGGCTCCAGACAGATCTGAGTCCTCCACGACTGTGAGACTTCCACAAAACCCCAGGATTAGTGAGGACACTGCTGCCTTGGGAAAAGCACCAGCTCTTCTCTTACCCTTCAGACACAGCCAGGTCTTCGACACCAATGTCAACCAAAGCCCAGATTGATGTCCAAGACCACCACAGGCAGATCCCAGGTGGCAGGGGTGACCTGCCTCCCATCTCAAGATGCTGCCATCCTCTCTGACTCCCTCAGTCCCCTGGGGTCCAGTCTTGGAATTCTGGGCTTGTCTGAGTGCTCCAGCACAATCCCTGACCATCAGTGAGTTGACAGTCACCCTGTTCTTACACCTCAGAGATCAACTGACTTTTCCAATAGTGGAAACTGAACGTGACATCCCACAGCAGCACCTCTTCACTCTTCCAGACCTGAAGTGAACCTCTGGCCAAGGTGGGGGTTTGCCCAGTGTCCAACCCCTGCCAGGGTGTGGCACAGGACTCACTGAGAACCCACCAGCTGCTCGAGGCCCCATTCCCTCAATTCCACTCTGGGAACAGGATGAAGGAGGCAAATTCACAAAGGGCAAATAAAAGCATATGGAGGGTACAGCAGAGAGGGAAGGTGATGCTCATCCTGGGAGTATTTCCAGCCTGGGACAAGAATGGTCCAGGCAGAGCCCCACAGCTCCATCACAGGCCAACACTCACTCTTTAGTTTGGAGCGCACTTTGTTCGCCGTCTTCTTTATGTCAGACATCAGCTCCTCCAGCTCCTCTTTTGTTTCTGGGGAGAGAGGAAAGAGCAAACATGGATGTGCTGCAAACACCACTGCAATCTGATGCCTTGAAGACCGTAGAGACCAGAGCTGTGAGCACTTCAACACCCTAACTGGAAGGATTTCCAACCCCTGACTGAAAACACTCCCATCCCCAGACTGGGAGCACTCCCACAGTCCAGACTGGGAATACTTCTACCCCCAGACTGGGAGCACTCCCACCTCATGCTCCATGCTGGACTCTCCTCACACTCCTGAGACCTGCAGCTGCTTTCAGCTCTGTGGCCCCAACACAAGAGTTAAACTGAATGAGAATGAGGTCAGGTTAGACATGGGGAAGAAATTTCGGACCACGAGGGTGGTGAGGCCCTAGCACAATTTGCCCAGAGAAGCTGTGGCTGCCCCATTCTAGGAAGTGTCCAAGGCCAGGCTGGATGGGGCTTGGAGCAACCTGGGATAGTGGAAGGTGTCCCTGCCCACGGCAGGGAGGTGGAACCTTTCAAATTCCCTTCAAACCCAAACCGTCCAGTGAATCTGTGATCACATACAGGTTCCTCTCCCAGAAACCAGCGTGTCCTAAAAGAAACCAGGATTTGCAGACATGCCCCTCACCAATCTGTGCTTCAGGAAATGCCAGACCCCCTGTACACAGCAGCAGGGCTGGAGCAGGGGCACAGCCCTATGTGGCCTGCCAGTGCAGCTCTCCCTGCTGCCACCCCAACACTCCCTCCTGATTTTGATAAGATCAAGACTTAATTAAATAAAACTTTTGTTTAATAGAGCTGAGGCTATTGACTGACTCATGTCAATGGCTCTCATGCCAGCTGCCAGTCACAGACATAATTAGAAAATCTTGATGATGGGAACGTTTTGGGAGAAGGTCCTATCCTTCTGGAGGCTGTACACATTCCCATCCTTGAGCTACAAGCTTCAGCACTATTGGGAAAAGGAGAGAAGAAACACATCTGTGAAGTCCTTCACCCCAGGATATTTGCTGGAGAATGGGCACAAATGCAGTGACAGGAATATGACATTTTCAGTTTAAGTTCTCATATAAGTGAGTAATTATTTTTTCCCCCATCCTTAAAAAACTTGCAATAATAAGAAGTAAAGAAATAATAAAAAATTGTAATATGAAGAAATTTCTTGAAATAATTTTCAATAGGAAAGAAATAAACAATAAGAAACTATTATAATAAGAAATTAATAACTGTAATAATAAGGAATTAATAATTGTTTCTTAATAAAGAAATAAACCAGCCTGGGCTGAGTAACTCCCTGTAGCCATCCAGGCTGGGTAAACAGACAAGGAACAGGAGTGGTGAAGACAACAGGCTGCCATGGACATGGATATGGGCTGGGAGCTGAGATTGTCCACCTGGAAAGAGGAAAACCAAGGGGGTTCCTACTGCTGTCTGAGACCACCCTGTAGGAGGGTGGAGAGGAGCTGGGGCCAAGTGTCCTGCTGGTCCTTGGGGGTGACATTCAGCTTCCTACTGAAGCTTGGAGGTGCACAGGAAGAGGACAAGCAGTGTTGGACCAAGCTGGGACAAGCAAAATGCAAATTAGATATGAAGAAAACAATCCATGATGGTGGTCAAATACCAGATGCAGAGAGGCTGTGGTATGTGTGTCCTTATGGATATTCGGCACAAGGCTGGGTGAAATGCTGAGCACTGGACCTCCTGGAGGGGACTGGCAGGGGTCTCCAAAGTCCCTTCCCACCCATCCACCTTCAAGTCTATTAACAATCTCACATAACTCAACGCCAGGTGCTTTCCCTTCTCCCTGTCAATTGGGGCTGAGGGACCCCCCCTTCCATTTTGCTCTTGTGAGACCTCACCTGCACATCTGCTTCCAGCTCTGAAGTCCCCAGCCTAGGAAGGATGTGAGGCTACTGGAGCAAGTGCAGAGGAGACCACAGAAATGCTCTGAGGGCTCGAGCCCCCCTGCTCTGGAGCCAGGCTGGGAGAGCTGGAGGTGTTCAGCCTGGGGAAGAGAAGGCTCTGGGGAGAGCTCAGAGCCCCTTCCAGTGCCTAAAGGGGCTCCAGGAGAGATGGAGAGGGACTTTGGACAAGGGCCTGGAGTGACAGGACAAAGAGAATGGCTTCCCACTGCAGGAAGGCAGACTTAGATGAGATATTGAGAAGAGATTTCTCCCTGTGTGGGTGGTGAGGCCCTGGCACAGGGTGCCCACAGAAGCTGTGGCTGCCCCAGCCCTGGAAGTGTCCAAGGCCAGGTTGGATGGGGCTTGGAGCACCCTGGGATAGTGGAAGGTGTCCCTGCCCATGGCAGGGGGATGAGATGAGATATGAGATGGTCTTTAAGGTCCATTATGATTCTGTGGCACACTGCTGTGAAACAGCCACTGAGGACACACAGGCCCAGTGGTGAGCACAGTCCTATTCGGGGAGCAAACAAGATCACACTGATGGAAGGAGTGGACAGGGAACAGGGCTGGATGCATTCCCTCAAAATACTTCCAACTGAGCAACATGAAGAACACTCCTTCTGGCTTGATTTGAGTCACAGGCCGTGTGAGGATTACTTGGCGGCCTGGCAGGCACAGGCTGCCCAGACAATTATTTTCACATCCACGGTGTCTGTTTAAGTGACTCACTGAGATCTATTTAACCATTCACAGAGTGACATACAGCCATGGGAAGCTGAAGTACCACAACAATGCTGTGCCATGGCTAGCATCACTTCATGCCAGAGTGGCACTGAGGGCGCAGATGGGATGTTTTAGAAGATGAGTCAAGCTCCCCACAGCCTACCCAGGATGTCTGCTCCATTCCCACTGGCACTGAGCACCATGAGACCAGAGATGTCCATCCCCACGGCCACGTGTCTCCAGTCTCTGCTGGGAGAGAGAAGGAGTCTTTGGTCCAAGGTCCAGTCCTATACCCTTGAGAAGCCCCAGGGTCTGCTGTGACCTGCCTGGGAGGGAGCCCAGGCAGTGCAGGGAGCAGGCAGCAGTGCAGGCAGGGGCACAAACTCTTCTTCCTCCCTCTGCCAACAACTGATGAGGCCCTTGTGTGACAGAGAGCAGATACTCAGCCCAGGCCGGTAACACTGCAGGCAGGCAGGGACAGGTAGGCAAAAGCAGATAGGGGCAGTCAGGACCAGGCAGGCAGGAGCAAGCAGGAGCAGGCAGGGAGGCAGGAGCAGGCAGGAATAGGCAGGAATAGGCAGGAATAGGCAGGCAGGCAGGAACAGGTAGGAGCAGGCAGGAGCAGGCAAGCAGAAGCAAGCAGGCAGGAAGGAGCAGGCAGGATCAAGAGTGAGCAGGCAGGAGCAGGCAGGGGCAGAAGGGAGGAACAGGCATGCAGGCAGGAGCAGGCAGGAGCAGGCAGGATTAAGCAGCAGCAGGCAGGAGCAGGCAAAAGAGCAGGCAGGAGAGCAAGCAGGCGCTGGCAGTCACAGACCTCCACCCTTCACAGGTAGGTAAGTGCAGGCACTGTCACTACAGCTCTCTGGACATCATGGTGACAGTGATTTTGCTTACAAGGTGCTCAGCCCTCAAGCTGCCTCACTCACTCTTTGCTGGGACTAAGAAACTTCAGCTTGGCAACTTGCAAGTCTTCACTGAAAATAAGCAATCAACATCATCGAGAAAAGTGCAATTCCAAGCTATTTCCCAGCTGAGTTACCTGGCAAAGGGAAGGATCTTTTTGGCAAAGACTTAGCCCTTTCAATAAAAAATGAAAGAGGATCCTGAGAACAGTTCCTTGAAGGAAATCTTAAACAAATAAACCTTTCTTGTTTATCTTGGCACTTTCATTTCTGTAATGCTGGGTACTTCTTAAAGGTGAATGCAAAGAGGAAGCACAGACCTGAAAGCCCCACAAGGATCTGGTCTCTGGGAGCAAATAATAAGGAATCCTCCCTAAGAATTCTATGGCAGAAACATCTTCCATAGTGTTTCATGGCCTTAAAAGCAACACAAATGAAATCCGTTTTAAAAGCCACTAGTGTTGAGATTGGCTAGAAAGATCCTGCACCTGGATCAGGGCAAACCCCAGTACCAGCACAGACTGGGGGATGGATGGATGNAGCTGAGGAAAACGAGAACAAAAACATCACATGCTGACTCAGCCTTTTCCTCATTTTCTAGAATTCTTTTCAACTCTGACCAACACAACCAGTTGCAGCAGGTATGACAGAATGGGGGGCAGGCAGCAGGGGAGAACTGCTCAACCTCTGCTCCAAGCAGAGCCAGGCCTATCCCATCCATGCAGGAGCAACACAAGGAGCTTCCTGCCAAGCTGTAGAAACAGGACATGGCAAGGCCATCCACCTGCCTTTGCCAGGAGCAGGGCACAGGAGACAACCAGTATTGTCAGGAAGGACCAATAGCCCCAGGATTTTTAACTTCCTACATGCCAGGAACAAATTCTGTTCAAGGTGCAGCAAGGCGAGATGCTGCCAGGATTCAAGGTCAGTACGTTTCAAGGTCACTGCAAGATGTCCAGGCTCTTACACAGGAGCAGAACACAGATGATACACAGAAAGGTCTGAAAAGCTTGTGGGATCTACTGGGATGAAAGGTACACCCTGAAACACCCCTCATTCATCCACCTGGCTGTGTTTTGGAGTGATCCAGAACAGATTAAACTGCAGCTTTTGACTTTTTACATCATTAAAAAGGAAGCAGGCGACATCACAGAATCCTAGAATCACAGAGTGGTTTGAAGGCACTTTGAAGATCATTCCCATGCCCTGCCATGGGCAGGGGCACATTCAACGAGACCAGGTTGCTCCAAACCCTATCCAAGTGGTTTTGGACACTTCCAGGGATGGGACATTTAAGTGAGCTCGTATAAGATATTCATAGATAATTAAAAGCTGGTACCATCAGTGGAACTGCATTTATATAATACCACTTGATACCAGTGGTGATGGATCCTGTTTCCCAAACTCTGGACTCTCAGCATGATCCCCACAGGCTGCCAGGTCAGTCCAGTCACTGAGAAGGACAGAGTCTAAGGGGGTTTTCCAGCAATAACTGGGGTTGTAACACTAGAGTGGCCCTGGGCATCCTCATGTACCAAGCCCAGCTCAGCCCTTCATAGCCTGTTGCTGAGACAGCTATCCTGAACACCTTCAGGATGTTCTCATTCTGTGGTCATCTTCCTCCCACTGTTCCTGCTGCTCCAAAGTAGCCTCAGAGCTGGAAAATCCCCACAGGAGGCCAACCACAGGATGAAAGGAGAGCTGTGCTGTGTTAACCACAGAGTCACTGAATCATCAAGGGTGGGAAGGACATTCAAGGTCATCAAGTCTAACCTTTGACCAAACACTACCATGCCCACTAAACCACAGCACTACACATCCAGGGATGGTGACTCCACCACAGTCTTGTGACAAGACTCAACCATTCCTTCAGTGAAGAATTTTTTCCTGATATCCAATCTAAACCTCCCCTGGAACAACTGCAGGCTGTTTCCTCTTGTCCTGTCCCTTGTTCCCTGGGAGCAGAGCCCAACCCCCACCTGGCTGTCCCCTCCTGTCAAGGAGTTGCACGGAGCCAGAAGGTCCCCCCTGAGCCTTCTTTTCTCCAGCCAGAGCTCCCCCAGCTCCCTCAGCTGCCTCTGGTTTTCCATCCCCTTCTTTGGATACACTCCAGCCCCTCGATGTCTTTGTTGGAGTGAGAGGCCTGGAACTCAGCGCAGGATTTGAGGTGTGGCCTCAGCAGGGGCCAGCACAGATGGATGGTCCCTGCCCTGGTACCAACATTGCTGGTAACAATGGCCTCTTCTGCAGCCACTTGCTGGGTGTTTATAACTCAACAGCACAAATGAGGGGATCACAGTGCTCACACCTAAGGACCTCAGTCTGGTGACAACCCCATGCAAGGGTGGCAGAGCAGAGACAGTGCAGTGCCTTGCTCCAGTTTCTCTGTTTCCAGAGAAAATTGGATCCCTTTTTTTTTTTTCAATTAACACAAAAACACCAGTTTGTAAACAGTGAGGGATGAAGGAGAGTCATGTGTAAATGTAAATTAATGTCTGTACATTGACATGAGCTTGAACCCAACTCCTGTAACCCAGCTCCCAAAATCTGCTGCCCATCCTGCCTGCAGAGGGCTCATGGAGGCTCCTGCCCCACACCCAGCAGCAAACCCAGACCCACAGCTCATCTCCAGCATTCTCAGCCCAACACATCCCACACCGCCTTTCCAGCTTACAGCTCCCCTGGAGCAGCTGTTGGGAAAGCAGGAGGTCATTGAGCTGGCAGGAAACAGCAAGGACCAACAGCTCAGAGCAGAGGGACTTCAGGAGATCCTTTAATTAAAAGCCAGCAATGGATCTGATGGGAGCCTGATGGAAGCACAGGATCCAGGGAGTGCTGTGGGGGCGAGGGCAGGTGGCTGCACCCCCTGGGACTCATCCCACCTTCACGAGGGGCACCCAATTAAGACAGCAAAATTTATGCAAGCAAATGGCTGTGGATGGCTGCTCCCACCTGCTGCAAACGTGCCCATCTGTCAGAGCTTCTCAGCCCTGCAGCATCATTCCCAAAGTTGTTCTCCTGGAGCAATTAGCTGGCTGATGAGCAAACACCTCTTCCCTTTCCATGGTCTTTTTCTGTCTTCCCTGTGGCTCTCCTCCATCCTGTTAGCTCCAGGGCAGCACTAGAGAAACCAATCCCTCCACTGCCTGCTCCCATTCTGCCTGGAACCACACACAAACCCTTGGCAGCTCCAGGATGGACACAGGGCACTTGAGATGCAGTGCGGGAGCTCACAGGGACCAAAGCTGCCCCAGCCCTCCCACAGACACTGAGGGCACCGGTACCAACTAAAGCTCCTCAGCTCTATTTTTACAACACTGACTGCACTAATTGTCTTACCTCCTTTCTTTAGTTCTCCCGATTGAACTCCACTTCAAATACTCCATTATTTTACTCAGAAGCAAGGTCGGTTTAATCAGTCAATAATTACCCAGCTCATTCCCTCTCTCTTTAGAATCGATGGTCTCCTACCTCCCAAACTCCCAGTGCCCACCAGGTACGCCAGAAATTATTGGAAATCAACACTAATGGCAAAGGCACCATCTTACTCAGCTCCTGGAAAACTTCCCAATCAATACCTTCAGGCAGGCTGAATCCAGCAGTGCCTATTTTTGGTACCAACTGTTTAGCAACAAACTGATTTACTGCTGGAATGTTGGAATTTAATCAGCGTAAGATACATCATGTATTTCCCAAAAAAGAGAAGCGTTTCTCATATGCTTGTGTTCTTTCTGCCTTATTCTCCCATTTTCCTTTATTAACGCACCAGAAAGGTTGAGAGGTTCTGCTATTCTCTAAGCACCTCAAGAAAACTTCAGCTTGTCCTTCAGGCCACTGCTAGATAGGCTTTCTGGCTCCCTGTGACTCCCAGCTCCAGTTTCTCTGACACTGGGAGAGGGTGGGAAAATATTCTCCTCCTCATCACGCATGGGAGAACAGAGACAAATGTAAATCCATGGCAAGTGAAACTCTGAGAGTAGGAGGTACAGAGAAGTGATAAGAAACACTTAGGTATGCAGGAGGGATAAAGTGCTTTAAATTTATTCTGTGAGCACTTGATATCAAGGAGCAAGACAGGACCATCCAGATGATTGAGCGTCCCTGGTACTGAGACCTGCCCTTGAAGGGTCCTTCTCCCAGGCTGTGACAAAAATATTTCATACTTCATCCAAACAAATCTTTCTTCCAGGTCCAAGGAACACAAACTAAGGTGAATTTGAGATCACAGATAAGCAATTGCAATTCTATAGGGTTATAACTGGTCTCGTAAACAGACATGTCTGGAGCAATTAAATAATTCCTTTTTGTCTCAAGCTTTAATCACAGGATCATGGACTCCTGGTTTGGGTTGGAAGTGACCTTCAAAGATCGTCCAGCACAACTCCCTGCCATGGGCAGGGACACCTTCCACTAGACCAGGTTACTCCAAGCCCCATCCAATCTGGCCTTAAACACTTCCAGGTTGGATGGGGCAACCACAGCTGCTCTGGGCACCCTGTGCCAGCCCCTCAAGGTCTGACATTTTTTCCCCATGTCCAACCTGACTCCATCTGCTGTTCAACACCAATGTCCTGTGCTGGGAGCCCAGAGCTGGAGGCAGCTCTGGCTGTCTCAGGAGAGTGGAGCAGAGGGGGAGCCCACAGTGCTGAGGATGAGCCCAGGAGACACTTGGCTTCCTGTGCTGCCAGTGCCAATGGCTAGGTCAAGTCCTGTTTGTCACTCCCCAGAATCCTCCAGTTCTTCTCTGCATCCATCATCCATCCCTTCCTCCATCCATCCATCCAT
>VZDJ01000258.1:459089-469607 GCA_008694505.1 Cyanoderma ruficeps | reverse complement strand
AAAAAAAAGGTGTGCTTTATATTTTTAAACACTGACTGAATTGCAGGGAATTGTGTCATTTCATTCAAATTGTCAGGTCCCAGCGAGGACAACACACAGGCAGGTCACAGTAGCTAGGAAGGGTTTTAAAGACATCCTGCAGCCACTGTCACCTGCAGTCACTGTCAGCTGCAGCCATCATCCCTGCATAGTGGTTGTCTGGCAGCTTCTTCAGACTCCACTAACTCAAGGAAATGGGACAGCCCAAAATTCCAAGTTGGAAAGAAGGTATAACCCACAGCTTGCCCTGTAAATTTGAAAGAGCCAAATGGCTGATTCTCAGGTAAAGGTCAAAAAAGGAAAAAAAATCCTCACAGTGCTGAGTACTTGTTCAAGGATCTTTTCATGTAGCCATGGACTTGCAGGGTGGTTTGGGTTGGAAGAGATCTTAAAGCCCATCTCATTGGCATTCCCTCCCACGGGCAGGGACACCTTCCACTGGACCAGGTTGCTCTAAGTCCCATCCAACCCAGCCTTGAACACTTGCAAGGATGGGGCAGCCACAGCTTCTCTGGGCAAATTGTGTCAGGGCCTCACCACCCTCATGGTACAACATTTCTTCCTTATGTCTAGCCCAAATTTTTTTGCAGATGATGGCAGCAGCAAGGCAGGGTTTGGTCCATTCATCCCCACCTGTACACACGGCTCCAAACACGGGAGTGAGCCAGATCCGTGCCTGCATGTGAGTTACATGTGTTGGGCCCTCTTCCATGATCCCCATCCCAAGGCTGACTCACTGCCTCTATCTCTGGCTTGTTAATTCACCAAAATCAGAAACAACTTGCTCCTGATGCAGCTCTGGAGCAGGGGAACACACCTGCCACTGGCTGGGGACCTCCCTACCCCAGCAAGTTGAAAAATTGGCAGCCTCTGCTCAGTCCCCCCAGCACAGAACTCTGCCCAGAACCTCCCCATCCACTGACCCTGCACCCTCCAGGTGCTGCTTGGGAGCTGTGTGCCATGGGAGTCACACACCACGTGAGCCTGTGTGCTGTGGGAGCTGTGTGCTGTGGGAGCTGTGTGCCATGGGAACTGCAGATCCATGTGCTGTGGGAGCTGTGTGCCATGGGAACTGCAAATCCATGTGCTGTGGGAGCTGTGTGCCATGGGAACTGCAAATCCATGTGCTGTGGGAGCCGTGTGCCATGGGAACTGCAAATCCATGTGCTGTGGGAGCTGTGTGCCATGGGAACTGCAGAAGCCATGTGCTGTGGGAGCTGCAAGAGCTTGTGTGGGACAGGAGCCGTGTGCTGTGGGAGCTGCACGTTTTGGGAGCTGTGTAGGAGCTTTATGTCACAGGAGCCATGTGCCATGGGAGCTGCACACTGGGGGAGCTGTGTGCTGCGGGAGCCAAATGTTTTGGGAGCTGTGGGAGCTGTCTGCCTGGGGAGCTGTGTGGGAACTGTGTGCCGTGGCAGTAATGTGCAGTGGGAGGTCTGTACCATGTGTGCCATGGGAGATCTTTTCCAGAGGAGCCATGTGCCACAGGAGATGTGTGTCATCAGAGCTGTGTGCCATAGGCACTGCATGCCATGGCAGCCACGTGCCATGGGAGCTGAGTGCCACAGGAGCTGTGTGCCAGGGGAGATCTGTTCCAGAGGAGCTGTGTGCCATGGCAGCTGTGTGCCAGGGCAGCTGTGTGTCATCAGAGCTGTGTGCCAGAGGAGCTGTGTGCCATGGGAGCTGTGTGCCAGTGTAGCCGTGTGCCAGAGGAGCTATGTGTCAGAGCTGTGTGCCATGGCAGCTGCGTGCCACAGAGCGCATATGCCATGGAAGCCGTGTGCCATGGGAGCCGTGTGCCAGGGGAGCTGTGTGCCACTGGACTCACACGCCAGGGCAGCTGTGTGCTGCTGGAGCCGTGTGGAAGCTGTGCACCCCTCGAGCCGCGCACACCATGGGCCGCGGCCAGGCCGGCAGTGCCGACGTGCTCCCCGGCACGCTCCTCCAGCCTCCCACTCCTCCCTGCCACAAGCGTCACCGCCAGCGTCACCGCTGTGTCATCAGCTGCCTCTCCCACAGCGCTCAGGAATTCACTGGAGGGGAAATCTCCCGTCCAATGGAGGAGGGAACAGGGAATCCCAAAAGCAAGTGGACTGAAGAACCTTTGCGTTCTTCCCGCTTCACCGCCCCAGTTTTCCCACAGTGTCCTTGCTCTGTGCTCTCTCGGCAGGGCAGGTGACCCCTGACAGAGGGAAGGAGGGAGGGAAGCAGGGAAGGAGGTGTGTGGGAGAAAACCCAAACATATCTTTAACAAGAAAGATGAAATCACACAACCGGAATGAACAGAAAATGACAGAGACGCTACAAATCCCTGCAAAACAATGCAATGATGTGCTTGGGCTGGATGGGAAGAGGGGGGAAAGAGGATGGATGCAGGTCTGGCACTGCACAGAACAACTGCAAAGAGCTCACTCACCCTGCCCAACTCTTGCACAGGCAATAATTTTGTGTACTGTCTGCTGGTGTTCCCCATGCTTCCCCCTTGACACCTACTCTCCCACTCTGTCCTGTGCCCACATCCCTGCGGCCTTCTCCCAAGCCCTCCTCCCTCCTCTTATGTTGGATCCTCTTGCTGTCTGTCTCTAATTATGGCTCCATCTTCACACTCAGGAATTCACTCTCCTCTGCCAACTCATTCTCCAGATTCCTTCCTTCTCCAGGAAGGAAGGAATTCTCCCATTCCCTCCAATCCTGGGTTCAGTTTTAGTTGTGTCAGGGGAGATTTAGGTCGGATATTGGGGAAAATTTGTTCATAAAAGGCCTGTCCAGCCCTGGAACAGGTGACCAGGACTGTGATGGAGCCACTGTCCCTGGATGGGTTTAAGGCACGTGTGGATGTGGCTCTTGAGGACATGGGTTAGTGGCAGGCCTTGGCAGGGCTGGGGAAATGGTAGGACTAAATGATCTTGGAAGTCTTTTCCAACCATGAATCCATGTGTTGTGGTTCAGGCTGGTGCTGCCTTTCAGCAGNCACACACACACACACACACACACACACACGCACACACACAGAGGCCACAAAGCTGATTCCCTCTGGCACCACCGGCATCCCACTAGGGACAAGTGCATTTCCTCTTACCATTAATTATTACATATTAGGAACCTAAAACGATTGAACAGCTCAATCCAAAGCTCTTCCCAGTTGTTTCAGTATCTCCCTCCTGCCAAGGTAAGGTGGGAACTTCTGCCCTCACACTGTGGAAGATGCCAGGTGACAGATGAAGCCCCCAAACACCCCAACAACACAGACAGATAAAGGCCAAGACCCTCTTCCAGCACCAGTGCTTTCCCCAGATTGTCCCAAGTGAGAGGGTGGTCAGCAGGAGATGGCTGGGAAGCAAGGGTGACAGCTCTGCAGCAGATTTTATCCACTGCTTCCCCAGGGCTTGCTCTGGTGACACTTAAGGAGGGGCCACATCTCCATGCCACAGCACAGAGCAGTTTGTCACCACTGTGGCCCAGCTCTGCCTGCTCCATCCTGACATTTCAGTAGCTCTGTGGGAGCTATTTTGGTCTCTGCCAAGGGCAGAGCTCTGACACAGGCAGCCAGAGGAAGGGGGAGGCAAGGGGGATGCAGGAGGAGAAGCCTCCCAGACAAGGCACAGATGAGCAGCACCACCCATGTCATGGAGCCCACAGCCCCACACAGGCTGCTTGAGTGAAGGGTGGATTTGTTTCCAGCCTGCCCCAGGCTGGGGAGTTGGGAAACTCCACAGAGCTGTCCTGGAGGAGGGCATGGAACCACCCCACATAGGGAAACCTGACCTGCCAACCCCCACCCACAACCTCCAGATGCAGCAAGACCTGCATGCCCTAGCTTGGACAGGCACAGGATGAGCCTGTGGCAGGGCAGGAGCAGCTCAGCAGAGGACCAGGAGCCTGCACAGCACTTCAGAGAATCACAGAATCATGGACTGGTTTGGGTTGGAAGGGACCTTCAAAGGTGATCCAGTCCAACCCTCTGCCATGGGCAGGGACACCTTCCACTATTCCAGGTTGCTCCAAGTCCCATCCAATCTGGCCTTGAACACTTCCAGGGATGGAGCTGAGCCACAGCTCCTCTGTGGCAACCTGTGGCAGGGCCTCACAGGTAAGAATTTCTTAATATCTAATCTAACCTCCCCTCTTTTAGGTTAAAACTTGTTCTGTCACTGTTTGCATGTGAAAAGTCACTCTCCCTCTTTTTTATAAGCCCCCTTCAGGCTGGAAGGGGCTCTAGGTTCTCCCCAGAGCCTTCTCATCTCTAGGCTGAACACCCCCAGCTCCCTCAGCCTGTCTCCAGAGGAGATGGGCTCCAGCCCTTTGATTCCTCCACATTTCCCTGTGGAGGACCAGGTCAGAGAGCACATCTCACCACCAGGAACTAAGCCTAGAAGAACAGCTCAGGGCAGAGGGGGCAGCCAGCATGGGGCTGTCCAGCTTTAGCCCTGCTGGGCACAGTTTCACCTGTATGCAAAGCAGGAAGGTATTTTCAATTTACATTCATCCTGCAATGTTAATTAAGAGCCCCAGGCACACAAAAGAAAGGACAGTTTTCCAGGTCCCAGGTCCCATCAAGCCACAATTGCTTTGTAAAACTCCAGGTCCTGCTTGAGACAAACTTGGACAGTTCAGAACCTGGTGCCTTCAGGTAACTCAAGTTACTCTCCTACTGTATTCAAAATTGGAAATAGGAATATCAACCTTGGGGGATCATGGGATTATGGTCCTCCTGCTAGAGATGGAGCGAGGCAGCAGCAGCATTTCCCACAGCTGAGGTGCCAGAGCAGCTGACTGCAAGAAGATCCCACCAGGGGCTCAGAAAAAAGCCTGTTTACATCACAAGAATTTGGATTTTTCACATGAAAAATTGCTTCAATCATAAAAATATGGATTTTTTTCCCCCACTTTCCTGCTGCTCATGGCTGATGGGATGTCATTCCCAGCTGCTCCATCCGTATCAATGAGCACCTTCCCACCAGGTGGGCTCCGAGGCTGGCCCCAAGAGGAAGCCCTTCATCAGCAAAGTTAATGACTAATTTCTTCATTTCAGGCTGCTGGAAAAAGCAGCTCAGAGCTTCTCTAGTTAGAGAGGAGGAGCTCCCCAGGGCCTTGGTGCTGTGTCCTGCTCAGACCTGGTACACTCTGGAAATGGAGCTACAATGGCAAACACTGACAAGACCTTTTATCAGCACTTTTTTTCATGTAAAACTGAACAACAGGGCAAACAAAAAAGAACAAGATTGAAGTCACTTCATTATCTTTTCAATTAAGAGCAAATTCTACACATCCTTCCCCAGCTAAATCTTGAGAGCAGCTCCGTTTGATGTGACTCCACCACTGCAGAATTGGAACAGCAGGAACTAAGCAGGATCTTCTTAAAATTCAGAAGAAAATAAGGTGGGTGATGTTCTGCCTACATTCTCCAACTTGCTTTCCCACCAGGCTGCTTTCCTGTAGCACCAGAAGCTATTAAAAGCCCTTGCAGTAGTCTCAAGAGCACAGAATTATCTTCCAGATTGGGAGCTCCAGATTCCTTTTGGTCTTGGTGAGATATATAATCCACACATGGTGCCATTACCCACTCTAAGCACTGTCTCTGCAAGAACCCAGATGGATGCCAAGAATAAGGCACTTCTTATAGCTGAGGCATTTTTAAGAGATGTTAACATGCCTTGCATAAATGTGTCCTACTTTCTGACTTGGGTTGAACACACATGAGTCACTCAGCTGCATCCTCCTGAAAGCCCACACCTGTACAGAAAAATCCCACCTCCTCTCTCACACACCCAACCTGATCAGGAAGTGGTGACAAAGACATGAACAACATGTTGGTTTTATTATCATGATTGAAAACATTTAAGCCCTCAATGGAAAAAAATGTTACTCCACACCACTGCCCAGTGCGCTGTGGAGTCACCTTCCACCAGCACCACAGGAGGATGCTTTTACAGGTGACTCTGAGCTCAGGACAGACTTGGTCCTAAAAACAAGATATCAGCATGAGGTTCAAATTGCCTTTCATCACAGAACAGTAGGTGGGGTGACAAGAAGTGACACAGAGACTTCTGGATCCTTCCAAGTACAATGGGGACAATGTTCTCCACCACACAAGGACGAGGCTTTGCTGCCTTCAGAGAGATGTAGCATCTGACTGGCTCTGCTGCTCCTCCCATGGAAAGAGGAGCCTTTCAAGTCTCGACATTGCTACCTCTCCTCAAAACCTTCTCACTATGCTAAAAAGGACAAGAAAGGAAAGGACTGGCAGAGGTCACACCAGCCATGGTTTCTCACCAGTGGCTTTGGCCAACAGAGAACTTTGGAACTTCAGTATTGTTTCTTCAACATAAAAGCTTTAAAGAGAGCACTTGTCAGTCTGGGAACAGCAGCTCCCTGCAGCTGAGAAAAGCAGGCAGCATCACAGCTTGTTAAACAAGCCAAAGGCAAAGGGAGCACAGGAAAACCCTTCCAGCCAGTCTGCCCCTGCTCTGCTTTCAACCCAGAAACTTTTTATGAGAAGCCTGTGGGTCTCTATCCACTGACTAACTGAAGTAACCACAGATACAAACTGCACTGTCCTCTCATTTCTGGTTTTTTTTTTTTGCTCTAGATAAGTGCTAATGCACCTAGGCTGCCCCAACTGGCCTCAGAGCTCCAGAGACTCCTCAGGGTCAGCTTCTTCTTGAACCCAGGTGCTCTTTACCTGAGGTTAAGGTCCACCTTCTCCTGAGCCTTTGTAGGATCAATCTTTTAAGGCAACCCTTAAGTTAAGAGACTAAAGGCCCATAATCATTTGTACTGGAAACAGTGAACTGGAAACCCTTTGACACAACCTGTCCAGCTGTAATATCCAACTGATAGCTGCAAGTTTTGAAACATTGATGCAACTCAAAAACTTTTCACATTGCAGTAAAAAGTCAAACAGTATTCAAACCATTGCCCACAGGCACAGAATGAGGGATGGTTTCATGTCATGGCACTAGAGAAAGGCTGGAACTGACACAGACTCACTCTGGTACGTGGGCATGTCAGGATTTGGTTATTTCCCATTGTAACTTTCCAAGTTCCCTTCATGGCTGTGGTTTGAAGGGCAGAGGAAAAAGTTTCAAATCTGGTACCAGGTCAGTGGGGCTTGGAGCAACCTGGGATAGCAGAAGGCGTCCCTGCCCACGGCAGGGGGTGGAACAGAATGAGCTTTTAAGGTCCCTTCCAACCCCAAGCACTCTGTGGTATCATGATTTGATGATACCCACCACTTTTGACCAGACTCAAGAGGAAAAGGTTTCCACCAGGTTCAGACTGGGAACATGGAGGTGACAGCTCCAGGAAACCAAAAAAGAAGCCTTTGTGTTATGGGAAATGGTACAAATGTCCTTACACACATGCACACACACACCCAATGGCTGACTTGGAGATGGTGCCCATCAAAACAGACTAAAACAGCATCAAGGGTATTTCACAGATCAGTAGAATCATGCACCTAGAGTGGTTTGGATTGGAAACAACCATAAAAGCTCATCTTGTTCCACCCCCTGCCATGGGCCAGGGACATCTTCCACTACCCCAAGCTGCTCCAAGCCCTGCCCAGCCTGGCTGGGACACTTCCAGGGATGGAGCAGCTACAGCTTCTCTGGGCAACCTGTGCCAGGGCCTCCCCACCCTCACAGAGAAGAATTTCTCTCCAATATCTAAAGTGCTAAGGGCTACTTCCAGCCCTGACCACTCCTGGCAGTTAGCAGAACAATGATGGATCACTCCCCTTATTAAAGGTGCACAGGGAAGTGGTTCACAGGAGGCTGGTAATAAAGAATATCTGCACAAGATGGTCTTCAGCTGCACACACATCAGTATTTACAGATCAGAAGCCAAATCCTGACCTGCTGGATTCTATACCACCTGATTAATTATTTACCTCAAAGCTAATTAATCATCTATTAATTCTTGGTGAGCTCTTCTACCAACATGGCACATTCATGGAGTGACTCAATAAATGTTTCTACCATTTAGAGCTTCATATGATTAAGAAGAAAAATCTTCCATGGAAGAGTCCCAGACATCTGAGAGGCCATGTCCCAGGTGCATTTTATCTTCTTTACCTGCCAATTCTTGGGCCTTGCCCCGACCCTGTTATCCATGCCATGATGATGCTCTGTGCTTCTCCAGACAGCACTTTTTTTTTTTTGGTTGCATCCAAAGCAACGCTTTTATTTGCATTTTTGCTAATAAACTGATAACTTGATTAGGAAAATACAGTTCTGCTCCACCTCTGTGGGGCCTGGAAACTCATTAACAGTGCTCAGAGATAAGATGCTTAAACCTATTAAACAGGCTCTGGTGGCATTAAAAGCAAGTTCAAGATTTGTTGTCTGCTCTCAAAAACCATTTCTCTCCAACACACCCCAGGGACTGAGGCAGGAAGAGGAGAAAGGGTTCTGGGGCACAGGAGGAGACATGTCACCAGGGGAAGTGACAGGGCCATTAACAAGCCACACTCTCCTTCAAGAGTGTTTGGCCTCAGTGTTGCCCACCCAGAGCCTTCATAGCCATCATGCTCGAAAAAATCAATAATTCATCCCATTTCCCCAACCATAGAATCACAGAATCAATTAGGGTGGAAAAGCCCTCTAAGATGATGAAGTCCAACCATCCCACCAGCACCGACAAGGCCACTACTACTAACCTATGTCCACAAGTGCCACATCCACACATCTGTTAAATCCATCCAGGAATGGGGACTCCACCACTGCTCTGCACAGCCTGTGCCAAGGCTGGACAACCCTTTCCATTATGAAATTTTCCTCAACAGCCAATCTAAATATCCCTTAGTGCAACTCGAGGCTGTTTCCTCTTGTTTTGTCCCTGTTCCATGGGAGCAGAGCCCAACCCTCACCTGGCTCCACCTTCCTGTCAGGGAGAGGGAGAAGGTCCCTCCTAAGCCATGGCCTGTCACGGTCACTAACATGGTGCAGGCATTGCTCCTGAAGTGACAAGACTAATTTCTTTGTCTCTATCAGCCAGCATCTGTAAACATCTCCTATTCAGGCTGTCTGGAATGTCAACCCAAACCCCATCTCTCATGTCTCAGTCACAAGCCAGGATTTACGGTCACACCTCCCCAGCCCACGTGTCCTCATGTCACCGTCTCCAGAGGAGACTGGTCCAAGCACAGCACATCATCATCACCAACTGGAGAGGAACTGGAGCATGCTAACAACATGACACGTCCCTGAAAGGGCAGCCCAGCACTCCACTGATGCAGGAATTGCATACATACGCCGGCTATATTAGGTAGAAGGTCTCAGGTGTGAGAAAAGTCATTCGGCATCACCACATCCCATGAATCCACCCCCATCCTCAGGCCAGGATAACCCTTTTGGGGCAGCTTCAGCAGGATGAGTACCCTGACTAAGCACTGGGGTATCCAGAGTGTGGGTAGCCCTGGGGTGCAGGCTCACGGCTCCATCCCACCCTGTGCACATGGAGCTGTAAGAGTATCTGCAACACACTGCTGAGCACCCATAGATCACAGGCAGGGGATTCCAGCACTGATAATTTGGCAGCAGATTGCCAGGGAAGAAGCCAAGTGACACATCAGGGGGAGTTTTTTCTCCTGCTGAATGATCTCCGGCTCATAAGCAGCAATGTCCCATGGGAATGGCAGCACCTTTCCATGATATTTCACTTTCCAGTTGCTCCCTGTATCTGTTATTTACACCTGACTGCTGAGTTCACTTGGAAATACCTCAGGGCCCTTTCCCACAGCTCTGCTCTAGTTGAAGGATCCAGAACTAGTACCCACAGGAGCACCACGCAAGGACTGGAGCCTGTGGTAGGCAGCCCAGTGACAGTGGCCACACACAACTGTGGGTCCCTTCCCTCCAGCCAGCACCCGTCCAAGTGGGTCCCAGTGCAGCAGGGATGCAGGAGCCATAGCCCAGCCATGCAGACAGCAGTTTTGTCCTGGGACTGGCTATCTCACAGGCTATACCCTCCCCTGGAGAATTGGGAAGCACTCTGCTCCTGATGGGAACAACTCCTCTCCTGTGCTTCTCACTGCCTGCTGGAAGCTTGGCCATGACCTTGGAGGTTCAAACCAGTACAGAAATGAGACAGACACTGGCAGATCCAAGACAACTTCTAGCATGGCTGCTGAATCACAGCTGCTCTGAGCTGTGGAGGCACTGGGGAGGAGCTCTTGCCAGAGGGAAAGCTGGGGGTACTTGAGGAAATTGGAATTGCAAAGAGAGGGGGTTGATGAATGGACTATGGAGGGATAGGGAATCAGTGGGAGGATCGTGTCCAAATTGTTGCAGTGCACAGCTCAATGTGCAAGAGGAAACAAGTGGTGCCCCCCAAGGGTCTGTACTAGGACCAGAACTAGTCCCTAAATCCATCAGGACACAGGCAATGGATCAAGCAAACCCCGAGCAAGTTTGTGAATGGTTCTGAGCTGAGTGGTGCTGTGGAGGAGACAAAGGCAAAGGCAAAGGCAGAGGCAAA